>CAUYTI010009252.1:0-59207 GCA_963575145.1 Galago senegalensis
GCTGTCCCCCTGGGTAGAGTGCCATGGCATTACAGCTCACAGCAACCTCCAACTCCTGGGCTCAAGCCAGTCTCTTGCCTCCGCCTCCCAAGTAGCTGGGACCACAGGCGCCCGCCACAACGCCCGGCTATTTTTTAGTTGCAGCCGTCATTGTTGTTTGGCGGGTCCAGGCTGGAGATTTGAACCCGCCACCTTAGGTGTACGTGGCTGGCACCTTAGCCGGTTGAGCTATAGGCGCCGAGCCTCATCTTATATTTCTATGAGAGCACACTGGCATAGACTTTCCCTGCCTTTGTTCTGCAGTCACTGCTTTGTCACAGGAACACCTCTGAGAGTGTTGGAGGATCTGGCAACTGGAATAAGAGCTTCTCACTCACCCAGCGTCACACTCACGTGTGCTTCAACACGTCTCCAACTTCATTTCTTTTATATAGTCCGTGTCTGCTTTTAGAGGGCTAGAGTGAGTCTAAAATTTCTCCCGTGTTTTATATGTTCCTCCTAGCATGTTTATTTTAATTTTCATTATTTTGGCAACTATATCAAGAGAGCAGTTTAAGTAAGCTGAAGGAAGTAAATGAAGCTGAGAAATATTTTTCTCCCCTCTCCCTTGCTGAAATGGCAGCTTTTCATGGTAGTCACCCTTCCTTTAGTTTATCAACAACTCATATCATGCCAACATTAAAGAACAGCTGGACAAAGCCACTGCAAGAAGAAGAAACTACGAAACAATACCCTGAAAGCACACTGATGCAAAAGTCCCCAATAACATATTAGAAAATGGGATTCAACACTACACTAAGAAGATTACACACCATGACCAACCAAGTGGGATTTATCCCAGAAATGCAAAAGTACTTCACATATGAAAATCAATCAATGTGAGATGCCACATTAATGGAAAGAAGAAAAACAAAACAACATCATCTAGATGCAGAAAAAGCATCTGACAAAAGTCAAAACCCTTTCATAAAAACACTTAACAAATAGGAATGGAAAGAAACCACCTCAATAGAAAAAAGGCCATACACTATATGACGACCCTACATAACACCATCCTTTTCCAAAACTCTTCCCCTAAGATCAAGAATAAGACAAGGATGTGCCCTGTCAAGAAGTAATTAGACAAGAAAGAGAAATAAAAGGCATCCAAATTGGAAAGGAAAAAGTAAAATTATCTCTGTATACAGGTGACATCATCTTTTATGTAGGAAATAAAGGTTCCACACCAAAAAGCTGTCAAAACTAATAAATAAATTCAGCAAAGGTATAGGATGCAAAATCAACACACAAAAATTAGTGGTATTTCTATAAGCTAGCAATGAGGAATCTAAAAATATATAAGGAAAATAATTCTATTAAAATAGTATCAAAAAGAATAAGATACTTAGGAATAAGCTTAACCAAGGAGGCTAAAGACATGTACACTCAAAACTACAGAATGTTTCTAATAGAAATTAAAGATGATGAATTGACAGACAATATTATCTTTCAAGCAAAGCAATCTACAGATTCATTGTAATACCTACCAAAATCCCATAACATTTTTTTTGCAGAAATAGAAAAGCCTACCCAAAATTTATATGAAATCTCATGGGACCCGTAATAGCCAAAACAATCTTGAAAAATAAAAAGAACAAAGTTAAAAGACTCAAAACTTTCTGATTTCAAAACTTACTCCAAACTACAATCAAAACAGTGTGGTATTGGCATAAGAGCAGACCAGACCAATGCGATAAAAGAGAGCGCCCAGAAGTAAACTCTCACATATATGGCCAAGTGATTTCAACAAGGGTTCCCAGACCATTCACTGGGAAAAGGACCGTCTTTTCAACTGGTCATTGCTCTACCTAATACCATACACAAAAAGTAACTCCAAACAAATCAAAGACCTAAGTGTAAGATCTAAAATTCTAAAATTCTTAAAAGAAAACATTGGGAAAAAGCTTCATGACAATGGATTTGACAGTGATTTTTTGAAATGACAGACACCAAAAGCACGCACAATATAAGAAAAAATCGATGTCATCAAAATTGAAAACCTATGTGCATCAGAGGACACTCTAAACAGAATGAAAGGATAATTCACAAAATGAGAAAAATGCTTGTAAAAGTCATGCATCTAATAAGGGATTAGTATGAAGAAAATATAAAGAATTTCTACAACTCAACAAAAAAATCTAACTCAAAGACATGCAAATGATTTGAACAGACATTTCTCTAAAGAAGATATACAAATGGACAATAAGCATAAGAAAAGATGATCAAGGTCCCTTATCACCAGGGAAATACAAATAAAAACCATAATGAGATACTACTTCATACCATAATAAAAATTAAGATGATTACTGTCAAAAAGTGAGAAGTGTTGGCAAGGATGTGGAGAAAGTGGAAGCTTTGCTCATTGTTGGTGAGAATGTAAAATAGTATAGTCACTTCAGAAAAATTGTATTATTCCTCCAAAAGTTAAACATACCATTATCGTATAATCCAATGATGCCACTCCCAGGTATGTATACAAAAGACATGAAAACAGGAATGCAAACAGATACTTGCACACCAATGTTCACAAGCAGCATTATTCACAATAGCTAAAAAGTGGACACAACTGAAGTGTCCTTCAGCTGATGAAGGACAAACACAATGTGGCACACACATTTGATAGCCTACTACTCAGCCGTAAGAAGTTATGAAATTGTGATACATGCTCTGACATAGAGGAGCCTTGAAAACATTATGCTAAGTGAATACACCAGACATAAAAGGACATACATTGTATGATGTCACTATATAAAATAACCAGAACAGTCATTCATAGAGACAGACAGCGGGATCTGGGTGTGAGGGTAGGGTGAGCTGTACACTTAACAGTGATAAATTTGGTATTATGTATATTTTACCACAATAATAATTTAAAGAATCCCAAAGACCTGGGAGGAGGGTTTAGGTTGGATTCCCATAGGATAATGGTGGCTACCCAAACTACCCAAACTAGAATTTCCAAAACAAGCACACAAGATGAATGGGGAAGACGAATTTAGTCACCCTTGGCACATACCTACAGCATAACTAGGAGAGAATTTTATAAATTTCAGTTTAAATGTGACTGGAAAAATATATACCTGAGAGCAGCAGATTTAATTCCAGTTTCCACAAAATGCACCAGGTCAGGTGGAGAATTCACAGAAGAGGGTGCAATGAAGGTTTGGTGGTGACAGGAGAGTTATAGGGCCCGTTCCCAGAAAGAGGGGAGCCCTCCCTAAGTGAGGAAATATTGACAACCTCGCTGAAACCTGGGAGTCAGAAGGAAATGGTGGTCTTGGGAAGACATTATTTCCAAAAGAAGGAAGCATCTTGGAAGGGCATAGTTAATGGGAAGGAATAAAAAACAACTAAAGATGAGCATTCTACCCTGACATGCTAATATAAACAAACCAAAGACAGACAACAAAGGCACCATTTATTTATTTATTTTTGGCCAGGGCTGGGTTTGAACCTGCCACCTCCAGCATATGGGGCCGGCGCCCTTCCCTTTTGAGCCACAGGCACCGCCCAAAGGCACCATTTATTAAACTGTACTTCATGAGAGCAAGAGAAGCAGCTCTTCAACTAAGAAAACTCGTAAGCCACGCTAAGTCTTCCACTCTTCTACATAGGACCGCCTGCTATCACTGGTCCGGGAAAACCCAATGCAAACACACAGGAATAGAAAAGGAAAAACAACAAAACAAGCATCCATGTACAGGTATTATAAGAAAGCAAAAATTTATAATAATCAAGTTTTCAAGAGACAAATAGTCACAAAACAAAAATATGCATTAAAATACTAAGTAGAAAAGCAAATGCTGATATATTAAACAACCACTAATCATAGAAACAAAAACTCAGAACAGAAATGAACAAAAAAAAGTGGTACAAGACCTACCAAACTTAAAAAGGAAACTGAAGCTAAAGAAAATGTGTCAGAAATAAAGATTACAACTTAACTTTGCAAAAGGAGATAGAAGGACCAAACATAAAAAAAGTGTAAAGCAAAGAAGCGGGGAGGGGGGGCGGGGGGGATTAAATAGAAAGTAGCAGAAAGTGGTAAAATCAGAAGAAAGTGATACACAGAGAAGATAAATAACATCCAACAGTCATACCATTTGAGCCCCTGAATCAGGAGTAAAACAACAGAAAATGACTAATATCTAAAGCTGTGATTCAAGAAAACTTTGCTGAAATAAAAGAAGACCTGAATCCACATGTTGACTTGTACTTTGGAGCATATGGCACCATATAAGCTTGTCAAACTACTGACTATTAAAAAGAAAAGGCCAGGTGTGGTGGCTCATGCCTGTCATTCTAGCACTCTGGGAGGCTGAGGTCGGAGGATCACATGAGCTCAAGAGTTTGGGACCAGCCTGAGCAAAACCAAGACCCTGTCTCTACTAAAGACAGAAAAAATTAGCTGGGCTGTTGTGAAGGATATTTATAATCCCAGCTACTTGGGAGGCTGACGCAGGAGGATCACTTGAAACCAGCTGTTTGAGGTTGTAGTAAGTTACCTAAACATTCTGGGCTGGGCAATAGTGTGAGACTGTCAAAAAAAAAAAAAGATGGAGGAGGGGGAGGGAAAGGAGAGGAGAAAGAAGGGAAGGGAGGGGAGGGGAGGAGAGAAAAAGGAGAGAAGGGAGGGGAGGGGAGGGGAGGAGAGGAGAGGAATCACTTAAACTCAGTTAGCTGCAGTGAGCTACCTCACATTTTGGCCTAGGCAACAGACGCCATAGCACTCCAAACTGGGAAGATAGGGCCGCACCTGTGGCTCAGTGGGTTGGGCGCTGGCCCTATATACCAAGGGTGGCGGGTTCAAACCTGGTCCTGGCCAAACTGTAACAAAAAAATAGCTGGGTGTTGTGGAGGGTGCCTGTACTTCCAGCTACTCAGGAGGCTGAGGCAAGAGAATTGCCTAAGCCCAAGAGCTGAAGGTTGCTGTGAGCTGTGACTTAACAGCACTCTGCCCAGGGAGACAAAGCGAGACTCTTTCTCTAAAAAAAAAAAAAGATAGAGAGGAGAAGAGGGGAAGAGAGGGGGGAGGGGAGGTTTTTATTATACACACTTCTTCCCAGAAAAAGTGCAAATGACCTTAAATATATGAAAAAAAATGATGCCTTATCCATCAATGCTGTAGTATCTTGACCATGCCTAATAAAATATGTACACACACGCAGACTCTGAACTATTTGGCTAAAATGATATGTTTGAGATCTGTCTTAATAAATTCCAACAGAAAAATGTGGGGAATATCAATAAAATATGATTAGTAAAATGCATTAATTATATTTATTATCATTATATTACCCTTATTATCCTTATATTTATGAACATTTGTATATTTGCACAGTGAAAGGTTAAAAATAGAGAACGAGCTGAATGAACTTATTTAATAAAATCCACACAATGGAGTCCTTGCAGCTACAAACAAGGAATGAGCAAGTTGTAACCTGCAAGAGTCATTAAGTGAAAACCACAGGGTAAAGGGTATACAGTGTATCTTTTGCTTCAGAAAGGAAATAAAGATGTGGCTGTGTATATACACAAATAAATATGCACATATATTGGCAAAAGACACTGGAAGGGCAAACCTTCTAGTTTCCAGTCCATATGGCTACCTATGTGGGAGGATGGAGGGTAGTGGTCAGAAGTCGGGTGGGAGGAAGGGTAATAAAAGCAAGACTGTGTGTATACCTTCTTAGGTCAGTCTGAACTTTGAACAGTGCAATTGTTTTGCCTATTTAAATACACATTACATCAAAAAAGAAAGACTAAGTAAACCCTAAAATGAAAGCAACATACCAAAGAATACACTGCGGTAATGATAATTTGAATTAATATTATTTGTACTCACGCTTTTTAATAATGCATTTCCTAGCTGTTTACTCAAACAGACTAAAAGCAGTGACACTCCAGTAGCAATGAGCACATCTAGTGCCCAGTTTGGTTTCTCAATAGCGTTCCCCAGTAAAAGAGACAAAGCTTCCTTCCAACTTTGGAGAAATGGTTGATTCCAAAACTGGGCAAGAAGAGTATAAGATAAGCCTGAAACATCTGAAAACAGAGACAGGCTCAGAAGTAATAGGGGCATTTCAACCTGGCATGGAAGGAACTGAGGGTAAGAACAATTTGGAGTAAAAACTATCCCTATGGCAATTGGTTAGGAAAATTCATGTCCCTGTAGAAAGAGAAAGAAAACTGGAGGTGCCAATTACAACTCATTACTCTGAAAATTAGTGATTAAAAGCAGAATTAAGCATTTTTTCATTTTTCCAACTGATGAGTGAAAGCTCTTCTTTAAAAAAAAGTCAATAATAAATGTTTTACTTTCATAGAAGTAATTGCAATAGCAATAAATACTATTTATTAATATGGCAGGGATTCATATTTTACATTATTTTATAAAAAGTACTGGTTAAAAGGGGAGGCTAAAAAAAGAGAAAGATATCAAGTACAATGATTATCTCTTTTTAAGGGATTCTGAATTCCAAGCTTTCTTTTGGAAATAAATTCCTAATGCTTACCATTGTATACATGAGCTGTGTACATATATATATACAAAATTTTTTAAATAGGCTTTACATTTAATCAAGATATGCTAAGTCCCTCGGACTTCTACTTGGAAAAGCCAATGAGATAACTTTAAAACTTGGCTATCAAGATCTATTAAGTTTACAACTATTCTGTATAATTTTGCAAATGATCAGCATTTAATCCAACTTAGAATGCCGACTGGAAATTTTTCAGTATTCTAAAGCTAATCTTCTGCAAAAAAATTTACAAAGACCTAGATTGACACCCCCCACCAGGGCTCTGGTAGCCCACCAAATAAATACAACTTTTAAAAAAGAGTTCCCATCATCTGCATTTACTCAAGATTTCCTGAGCCACTTCTAGCCTAGTCGACCTGTTCAATACACTCCCAACAAAATTATCCTCTTTGCAGCCAGTCATTTTCTCCCTCCTATTTGCATTCAGATCTGCATTTAGACAGACATTTCACCTTTAATGTATGTACTCACTGGACCCTGACTTCTACTGACAAGTTGGTGAGTGCATAATAAAACTCTGATTGTAACATCAGCAAGTGACAGGAGCAAAAAGAAAATTTAATGACATTATTGACTTTATCTGTTGAGCCCTTTAGCCCACTATGCCTATGATAAATATCTTAGAAATTATATTTGCATGTAAACAGGTATTATTTGTCAACAACCTTTTGGACAATGAACTCCTCAACCCTTACAGTGTTATGTTAGTTAATATGCAGGTCCACTTGCCTAGGTGAGAAAAAGGAAAATAAAAAAACACAACTTGATCACACTTGTTTTTTTCCAAAAGAAAAACAAGAACATTTAATCACCTTTAAATAATGTATGAAATAATTTACATGCTATACATTCTCAAACACAGTGAACATAAATCCAATTTTATATGACATATACACAATCTGCTTTTTGCCAACATGTACCCTGTAGGTCACTTAGGATGTTAACTGATTTCTCAGTCCATGTAAGAAGAAATAAACACATATACATATGCCTAGAGTTGAAGATTCATAAACCAAAGAGGTGAATACAAGAAGTCTGCCACAGAAGATTCTAAAACCATAAGCAGTGACTGGAACACCAAGGCACAAAAGCTTCCCTTTGTGGTCACAGAGGTTAAGGTTCATTCCTGGTGCTTATACATGGAGATAGGACTGGTTAATTATATACTGTATTTTATAGTGCATTTCTGTTACCATTTAAAAACAAGTATTTTTCTTATTACATAATGTATTACAGAACATTGGAAAAATAAACAGGATTAGATAAGCTCTCATACAATAAAGCTTTTTTCCATTTGAAAAAGATATTTATGTTCACAATTAAAATAATATATATAAGTATAATAGAAGCATGAAGGATCCGATATAGATAACCTAGTAACCCTGAATCATACCTCATGCCACTGTGTTACTTAAATTTTCAATTTTAAAGCCAGGCTGATACTATCAACTGCAATATGTTTATTAATTGAAAGATATGTACTAGTCACAGAATAAACACTAACTACAACATGGCAAAATGAAATCCTTCCCAGAGTTTAAGCTGCTTTTGTTCAACATTAACTCTGTACTAGAGTCTCCTTAATTCTCCTTTTTTTCTTCTATTCTTAACGGAGAAGAAAAAATCTGTTCCACATAGAAATGACGGCTTTACCATTCATGTTACCAAGTAAAATCTAAACTATGAGAACTTCCCTTTTTATTTTACCCGAAAGTTTCTAGGTAAACTAAAAGTGAGATATTCTAGGTATACCAATTTTGTTAAGAGATAAGGCAGTTTAAAAATATACACATATATGCAGAGCTGTTTCTAGGAACAGTTTTAGAGCTCTAGCACTTTAAACTTACATAGATATCATAGGAATAAAGCCAACCACAAAATAAAAATCAATGGAATGCAGTTATCCATATACAAAAGGCAGTCAAAAGTGCTTATACAGATTTTTAAAAAATCAATAATCTGTGCTGAAAATAACTCATCAAATGTAGCACTAAACAAATTATAACAAGAATAAAACCTTCAGTTTCATTAATTTTGAACATGGAAATGGGGCTGGCTAGACATGAATTATAAAAAGTGTAGTTCTGCCACTGTGTATTTCTGAGTTTAATGTAGCATGCAACCCCTGCGGTGATGAGAGTGCAACTCTTCACGAACAAAACAAGGCTGACCAAAAGAAAAAACAAAAAGCCTTACTGTCGGCTATAAAACTTACGGGTAAAGAAATAACTGAGAATTTAAGGCTTTCTTAGAAACATTTTTCATGGCACTTCAACATTAAACATCACTAAAAGGCAAAATATGTAAATACTCAGTTACACAGTTACGTAACTGAAAGTACATGCCATGTCAATTAGTAAGGAACCATTCTGTAAAGTTTTATTTTCTCTAAGTTAAAGTATACTTAAGAAAGTCTATTTGTGTATACTTAAGAAAGGCTGCAATTAACATACAAATCATACAGAAATGTCAACTCACTAGTGTACAGTGCAAACTGTGTTTTGAATAAATCCACCAAATACCACTCATTTCTTATAGAACTGAATGGCATTCCTTGCTGGAAGCACAATTAAGCTGACTTACTTCTCTCACAAGAGCAGTTATTGTCCTTTCTTCAATTATTGGCCTACTATGTGTATTAAACCCTAAGATCATTATTAGACAGATTCCTTTTGGTCATGCTCACAGACCATCTTCACAATAATCCATTTCTTATACTACAGTTAGTCCAGAAAACACTCTGTAAGTCTAACAAGTCATTCTTGCCACTCCATACTCTAAGCTGACCACAGCAGGCTCCGATTTGGAGAACTCTTCTGCATATTCACTGTACCGATTATCTGCTGGGCTGCTGCCCTCTATAGTTCGAAGAGTATCATTCACAGGTAGCAGAGTCTGCTCCTTAAAACACAGGGAAGTTTTGAGGGTAGGTGATTCAGGATGAACTGAATTTAACAATTCCTTGGTGAGGACGCCATCTGTCTGCTTATTTTTCCGTTGCTTAATTTTCTAGAACAAATACACATTTAAAAACAATCACTAATTGCACATAACACATGATCAATATATGGTAGATGAAAAAAGAAAAACATGCTTTTGCAAATCTTGTATAATGAAAAACTAAATCTCAAAAAATTACATCTAATGCATGTGACACTGTTGAAAATCCTAATTGTTTATTTACAATTTTTGCAGTAAAAAATGATCAGTTTTTATATTTATTAAATAAACAAATAATGTAGCCAGACTTGACTGCAAACGACTAGGCCTTCACATTTGAAAAAGACCTACATTACCTAGAAAGGATAACAAGTAAACATTTTATAATAAAAGAAATATATATGAAACATTCACCTTGAAATCACAACTATATAACATTCACAAATTTATTTATTTAAAGGTCTTATCCCATTGACTACAAACATTTTCTCACACGGTTTTCCTACAATAATTTATCAGGTGAAAATAACAGGCTTTAGAACATAATAGAACTTTTTTCTTTTTTTAAAAATAGAATAATGTAAAAAGCACTCTTTGGCAGAGTTATGAACTGAATTCCAGATAATCTTGTATTTAAACCCTGGGATTGCCCCTCTTTACCATATCCTTCTACAATTTAGACAAATAGTCGTTACTTCCTTATTGAACAGGCAGACAAGACAGTCTTACTGAGTTATACAACTGTGCAGGATTTAAAAAGTATGTATGTACTTACTGATCCTTTTTGTTTATATATGATAGCAAAAGAAAGATTATAGGAAAATCTTAAGGTGGAGAGGGATTTCTTAAACAAGACACACATAAAAAGCATAAAACAAAGATTGATCAAAATTTGACTACATGACAATTCAAATTATCTATATAAAGCATATCATGAATAAACTGGAAAAGACAAGAACAGGCTGGATAAAGCCATTTGCAATGTACATAACTAATAAAGAATTGGTGTCTGGTATATAAAGAACTCTTACAAATCAATAAGAAAAAGGCAAATGAGCCAACAGAAAAATGAGCTACGGTTTGAATAGTCCATTCATGGAAAAGGAAAATCAATGGTCAGCAAACATATGGAAAGTCATTCATCTTCATTTGTAATCATGGAAGTCCAAAACTGAAAACAATTCAAATACTGAATGAACAGGCTGTAGTATATTCATATAGGAGAAAATTATACACTAGTTATTAATAAAGCAGATGAATTAAAGTTGTATGTGTCAACATGGATAAATTTCAAAACAATGTTGAGCAAAATAAAATATAAACAGTATGACAACTTTTATATAGTTTTAAAACATGCAGTTTCTTAAGCGGGACATACACATCATTTGTTGCCCTTTATATCTCGCATAAATACTACAAATAGCCTTTGGTATATTTTCAACATATATGTGCAACCAATGTAATATCAAGAAAAACAAGCAATATAAATATTTATATAATTTAAATAATATAAATATAAATAAATCAAGAAAAACAGCAATATAAATTATTTATGGTTACAAATATATGCTGAAAAGTGTAATGATATGATAAACAGCAAATTCAGCACAGTGAATCTGCCTACCTCAAAATATTACAGATGGAGGAATATCAAATAAGAGTACCTAGGGCCTTCAAATATATTTATCTATAATGTTTTATTTCTTAAAATAAAAATAAGAAAGATCTTATGCACATATGATAAACGTTAAAATCTCACAAAGGTACTTGTGGATATACAGATATTTTTTAAGTTTACCTCTACACCAGCGGTTCTCAACCTGTGGGTCACAACCCCTTTTTAACAATGAAGATACATTGCGGCATTAGGGAGGTTGAAAACCACTGCTCTACACTCTGCTATAGACTTCAGGTATTTTAATACATTCTAGAATATAGAGAAAGTGATTCAGACTATTTAAAGTACAGTAGACCTGATTTCGAAGCAACTTTAACAGCAAATTAACCAACTTAATATCCCATATAAATTACATTAGATACTTCAGAATACTTACAGATTCTAAGTCTTGAATATCTTTTTGTAATTGTTGATTTTGCTCATTCATATTCATAATTATATTAAATATAGACTGCCTAGGATGCAACGTTCGATCAAACTGATGGTACATATTTCTCCAAAACCTTTATCGAAAAAAAAACAATAAATTGTGTTTAAGAAAAATCAATAAATTGTGTTTAAGAAAAATCAAAATATAAATTCTTCAACAAGGCCAACTTACTTAAAATTGAAAGATATTGTATTTGGCTCCAAAACTGTAAATTTCTGAGATTTGGAACTGTAGAGAGGATTTAAGTACTTCTTTTGATCTTCCAAAAGAAATGGCCACAGAGAGTAAGTCTTCTCTTTCAACCTTAATATAATGAGAAAAACATAAAGAGGTGTCTCCAAATAGTCATTTTTATAAATCAGGCAATTGCTTCCAAAGTAGATTCAAGTTTTAGTTTTTTCTTCTATTCGCAGTGTAACTTCTTGTCTCAGAATGCTTTATTCTCTTTTCTCCTTTTTCAAATAAAGTCATGTTTCTTGAACGCAACACAGATAGATGTTTTCTCTCACAAAGGAATTTCTCTCAACTTACACAACTCCAAGAACTTGTTCTCTATTCTACCTATTTCAGTCAACACACATGCACACACAGGACAAGATGCTGATGTATCTCTACTCTTGGACTTATTCTCTTAACTCCTACCTAGGCTATAGAGCAGGAACACATTTGTGAGTGAGTACAAAAAGAAAAACAGGCAAAATCAGGACATTATGCAAGAGCCTTAATGCCAATTATACTGCAAATCTAAGAGTGGGTGGGTAAAGTGTAGAATGGTTGTAGATAGTACAATAACCGATAACATAACACAGATAGAGATTTAGGAGGAAAAATCTTTTCCATGACTCCTAAGATGATCCATAGGTGTGTTCTTAGAGAAGAACTACTAGGAAACACCCACTTTTACTTCCCATTTCTGAGAATGTTTGACACTAATTAAGAATACTTGTTGCTAAAGTAGCTCAGTGTTCCAAGAGTCACCTGATCCAAATTATAATGTACTACTATAAATTACCACAGCAAACAGCTAGTCTCAATGTTGTTAGATTGCTCTTCTCTGCCATACTCTACTCACTTGTCATTCCCTGCACATTTCTTCAGAATTTTGCACATGTTCTCACTTTGTTTAGAGTGTTTAGCATGTGAATGTCTTTAAACTGCTGCCAGATTTAGCTTCTCTAATATGTCCTTAGAATGTCCAAGAATTTTTAAGTGCTCTTTACCATGGTCGCCCAGCTAGCTTAGTCGGTAGAGCATGAGACTCTTAAGTGCCCTTTACTGCTTACTATAAGAAATCTAAACTCAGAAGTTCAATCTAAAAGAAAGAACAAATATATATATGTATATATGTTTTTTGAGACACACACACACACATATACATACACATATATATAGAACCTTGCAGCATTACTCCAAAGATCTCCCATACATCAGCATTTAGCCACAGACCTGACCCAAAAAGACTGGTTAGGAAATAATAGGTGAACTAGGGACAGACATACTGCAGCCAACATGGGTAGATTTATTAAAAAAAAAGTTTAGAAATGTGAGCAGAATTATAAAGCTCCATCTTACCTTAAAAGAAACAAACAATTTTATATCTTTTAACCATAACTGAAAACTAGTGACCAGTATTGCCTGGAAAATAAAATAATGGGAAGATTTCTCTGTTCTAAACATAAGCAGACTGAAAGGAGCGTAAGGGAAGTTTCTAGAATGCTGGTTATAAATTAAGAGTTACTGAGTGTCACATTTAAGCTATCCATGCTTTTCTGTACGGATACTCCACTTCAAAACACATTTAAAAATGCATTTACAGTAAAAATACGGTTTAAAAGAAAAAATATATTTTTCCTACTACCTTGAGGGGTGGGGCATACTAGAATGATACTTAGCTTCAGCAAAGTAGATAACACCTTTACGATACAATTCAATTCTATTTCATATCATCAAGACGTTTTATTAAGTTCAACCATGACTTATGTTAGACCTCAGCTAAGAAGGGAAAATAAGAGCTTATTTTAACCAAATCATCTTACTTGAGTTCTTCTCTTTCCTTCTGACAATTTCCAATAAAGTTTCCAAATTGGCATGAATGAATATGTTCGTGGATCTGAAGAAGAAATGCTTCATTGAATTCAAAGGCTTGTGGGAACTGTTCGGTCAAATGCCACACACATTCCAAGAACTGAGCAAATACTGGTGAGACTTCCTTTGGGTCACCATCCAAATGGCCACACCTAACCCCCAAGAAAGTACAAGCTTTTAAAAATGCCTCTGAAAGAAGTCCATTGTTGAGGTAAACTTAAAACATACCTACAAAAAATAATCCTAAAACAGTGACATTAGCACATACAACCCATAACTTTTTTATTGAAACCACAATTTTAAAGGATGTTACCTTCTAAATACTATAATCCAAACAAAAAGATAATAAATAGGCATGAAAATTACAAAAGTAATAGTATTTTTAAAACCCGAAAAAATTTAAATACAGTAAAAACCACAGCATGCTTGCCTCCCATCAAAGATGCAAGTTCATAAAAAAACACACATTTCAGTGTTCTAGTTTACTCATTTTACAAAATATAAAATGTATTACTATGACTTACCTCTCTGAAAATTTATGTCCAAAAGAGATCCAATCTTTTTCTATTAAAACCTTAATGAGAAAAAGTAAAATCCACTTTATAATTGCTTTCAATTTTTTGTTTATTGTGGATTAAATCCTATTAATTTAAAAACAGCATTTACTATATGCTGTTAATTTACAATTGCAAACAAACTAAACCAAAATGCTAACAAAGATTAACTCTGGGTGGTGGACTAGGATGAATGTTTTAAACTTTTTGACTGACTTATACATTACTTATTTAATACTTTTTTCAAGAAACACTCAATGATAAAAAGATGAATGAAAACAGTAGTTTATATTCAAACCCAAACGTTAATATGTACCTTCTTGAAGGGACTGTCTTTGTCTGTATGCCTTGTTATAGCCTCTTTACCTTCCACATCCACTAAAATAACTGATTTCTAACTTTTTCAGTCTAATCTAAGCATATCTTCTTAGTATTTAATATACTTCATGACTTCATTATATAATCACCAAGCATATTCTTTTCTTTCTTTTTTTTTTTTTTTTGACAGAGCCTCAAGCTGTCCCCCTGGGTAGAGTGCTGTGGCATCACAGCTCACAGCAACCTCCAACTCCTGGGCTCAAGCGAGTCTCCTGCCTCAGACTCCCAAGTAGCTAGGACCACAGGTGCCTGCCACAACGCCCAACTATTTTTTGGTTGTAGCCATAATTGTTGTTTGGCAGGCCCGGGCTGGATTCCAGCTCACCACCTTAGGTGTATGTGGCTGAGCCACAGGCACCAAGCCATGCATATTCTTTTCAAAGTGTTTAACATTCCTACTTTCAGCTTCTCTGGTTTTGTCTTAAACCACTCTCATTTCAGCAGAAGGCCCTGTAATGGTTAAGAAATTACAATTTCTGAAGGGCCAGCACAGGCTCAAATCCTGGCTTCACTGGTTCTACACCACTGTGACCTTAGGCAAATGATCTTTGGCTGCAGCCAGATTTTATTCTGGGCTCCCTGCCATTCTTCTACACAACCACGTCTAAAACTTATCTTTCTCACTGAACTTACTCTGCTGTTTGTTTAAGTGAAGAACAGGATGGCAGACCATCCATCCTGGCAACTAACTCAGAAATCTGGAAATCTTCCTAGAGGACTCCTCTATTCTACCCACATCCAACCAACGACTGATTCTAATTAACTCTACTTTGTTAATCTCCCTGGAACCCATCACCTCTTCTTCTGCTTGTACATTGCCACCTTAGTTCTGGCACACTGGCCTCCTAGCCTCTATTCCCACTTCCCTCTGCCTTCAAGACACCACACGATCTTTTTAAAAAGCAGATACAAGGGCAGACATGGTGACTCATACCTGTAATCCTTGCACTCTGGAAGGCTGACGCAGGAGCATCCCTTGAGCTTAGGAGTTCATGATCACGCCTAATGTTATTATAGTCAACAAATGAAGGTGTTTCAAATGGAGTTTCCTCCAGAATATAATTTTTTAAGTACTCTCATTTGTGCCTTGTATATTTGTCAGACAAAAGATGAGAAAATACTGAATATTTCTATTGTAACATTTTAGGAAAAAAGAAAAATTTTAAATCTAAAGTTTTCTGGCAAGAAGGTAGCACACATGAACATCAGTCTACATCAAGGTTTCTCAGTCTCAGCAGTAGTGAGGTAAGGCCAGTAATTCTGAGCATACAACATGTTTAACAGAAGTATCCCTGGCCTCCACCAGGTGGGTGGAAGTTCCACCACTTTTGTTATTGGAAAACTGTTTCCAAAATTGCCAAAATCCCTGGTGGGGACAAAATTACTTCTACTTAGCACTAGGCTTCTTCTAAATAAATCCTTACCATGAATCCTTTGATTGTCCTATAGTAGGAATCCAACAGAAGAGAACCAAGGGAACAAACTTGGGAAGTCCTATCCCAACCATCAGAACAATGTACCAGCACGCTTGCATTTTCAACCATTATTGCCTGCAAAGTAAGATCACATACTCAGACTCTAACAGAATACCTTTTAGGTAAATCAATAAATCTACCTACTCAAAAACCATATTAGCAGGCATTGTATTATAAAGAAGAACTATGCCTGCAATGATAATGTCACAGAATAATTTCCAAAAAACAAAGACCAACATAAAACAAACAAAAGATGCGGCTTTAACCTGAAATTTAAAAAAATAAAAAAATATTAAAAATATAAAAATTTTAAAATAAATAAGATTTTTAAAAATGCTGCATCATAGTACTTGGAAATTTCTTTTTATAAGTTTCTACATTAAGAACTCCATACTAGGCTCGGCGCCTGCAGCTCAGAGGCTAGGGTGCCAGCCATATACACCAGAGCTGGCGAGTTCAAATCCAGCCCAGGCCTGCCAAACAACAGTGACAATTACACCCAAAAAATAGCCAGGTGTTGTGCTGGGTGCCTATGGTTGGTCCCAGCAACCTGGGAGGCTGAGGCAAGAGAATCAATCAAGCCCAAGAGTTTGAGGTTGCTGAGAGCTATAATGCCACAGCACTCTACTGAGGGTGACTCTGTCTCAAAAAAACCAAAAACAAAAACAAAACTCCATACTATTTTAAAAGCTCAAATTAAAATAAAATTCATTAAAGAGGTAAACAGATCAACTGGAATAGATGCCAGCCCTGAGAGAATAAATCTACCCTTTCCCAACCATTATAAACCCCAAAACCAAACATGAGAAGTAAAATATTACTTTGGCCAAAAAGATTGCAGCGTCCATAACAGCTTTGATATGGCGAAGCCATCCCGAACTCTCTAGCCCAGAGTAGAAATCATTGACAGTAAGGCCTTTGGTACCACTGACTAAAAGAGGGGGGG
Source organism: Galago senegalensis (assembly GCA_963575145.1). Lineage (NCBI taxonomy): Eukaryota > Metazoa > Chordata > Mammalia > Primates > Galagidae > Galago > Galago senegalensis. Next base: position 17,068 of record CAUYTI010009252.1, read on the forward strand.
AAAAACATTTCAATTAGAATGGAGCTAGAGTCTCCATTTGTCTTTTTTAAGATCTCTCTAGGTGAGTGAATTGAGAAAGGGACAAAATAAGTAGGCAAGATTCTTCATAAATGAAAAATGCTATTAGAAGCTCAATAATGGATTTTGGAGTATATTTTTCTGTTATTCCTTGCTTTTAAAAAAAATGCTTCAAACACTTACAAAAATCATAGCATAAGTGTTTAACTAAAAATAGTTCCATATTTTAATTTTTTAATATCATGATTAGAAATACACTTTAATATTTAAATGGAACGTTACCATAAATTAATCTTCACTGGACTGACTACTTAAGAATATAACAATAGCACTTTTTTGCAAAACCATTAGAATTATACTATCTGATACAGCAGCCATTACTCAACTGTGGCTCCTGAACACCGAAATGTAGCTTGTCCAAACTGAGATGTGTTATAAGCACAAAATACACATCTGACCCGAAGACTTGATGAAAAGCAAAGTATCTCATTACTAACTTTTATACTGACTCATGTTAAAATAATTGAAATTAATTTAGCTTGTTTCTTTTTACCTTTTAAAATGTGACTATTAGAAAAGTCTAAATTACATGTGACTAACACTAGATTTCTATGGGACAAAGCTGCCTAAAAAGTAAGTAATAAAATTATACCTTCCAATAACTTCTGAAGGCTGGATCTCATGACATGAATATTTTCAATCCCAACAAACTGAAATCTAATATTAGAATAGTTGTCTTCATTTTCGTAACCTTTTCCAGCTGCTCTGTTGGCCATTGCATTTAGCTAAAATGAAAAATTATAGACATTTAGAGACAAATTACTTTTCTCTTTTAAATTAACTTACCAGAATGTCATGAAAACACTAAATAAGTCATATTTTAGCTAGGACAGAGTTTAAAGGACTGAGTAAGCTACCATTTTTCTTTCTTTCTTTCTTTCTTTTTTAGCTCAGCTATCTTTTTTATAGATAAGCTATCATTTTTAATACGCAGAACAAGTTCATGAAACTAATTCATTTACACTTTTAGTCAGTTTTCCATAAGCTTATAATATTTCAAAATTAAAAATAAATATCTCCTATCCAAATCCTAAACAATTCAAAGATAAGCAGAGCTGGGGAGCTTTTCTTGTACATAATGAATCTATGAGATCCATTTCAGAATAAGCCTAGAACTTGTTATCATTCAGATCACTCAAATTATTTAAAACATAAATAAAACGTTATTTCTATGTTTTAAATAACTCTTAATTTACTCACATTAATCTCATTTTCTTCATTATCTTTTGTGAATCTGCATAATGATGAGAATTACTTCTACAATGGCTACCATTCCTTTCACAGAGCTGCCTGATCATTCAGAAAGCCACAAGGACCCTGAATGTCAGATCCGAAATATGTTTCCAATTACCTGAGGTCCTCTATATAAGAGATTACGGCAGGCCCATATATCATATAATATGGCATATAATCTGCTATACTGTGCTAAAAACAAACTGGTCTTTAGGGAGAAAACAGACTGCCATAGACCCATGGTCTTTATTTACATATAAAAAGTCAAAATGTCATCAGAAGTTCCCTAAGGATTTGGCATGCTTAATTCCTTCAGACTAGAATTTCATACAGTACATTACTCAATTTGCTAAAAATTCTTATGAACTTGGATGAAATGGAACCGAAATCAGAAGAAAAAGTAGCCTTTCATTCAGTTAAGTGGGGCCCAGATTGGTAACAAGTACAGTTAAATTTTATCTACTGACTCACTGGTTATTCAGCACCTAAAGCAGAATTTACAGTTAGATATTAAAAACACTTCCTCATTATTAGTATCTGCTTTTAAGTTTAACTAGTAAAGCAATCAAAGAAAAACATATATTTTATGTATAGAAGATTACTGTACAAATCAAAGCTATTGCGTCCTGAGAAACGAAACACCATTGGACCCCATCTTCACCAGGTCTCATGTTACAATTGCCTTTTATATCTAATATTACCAAAAAAGAGTTCTAATCCACTAATCAACTCAGATTATACAAGGAAGCAAAACAAAATGTTCTCATAGGAGATATCACCAACACTCTTAACTCCTAAGAAAATAAAAGATTATCAAGTTATTTCTATGTTTTAAATAATTCTTAATTTACTCAAGATTAACCTCATTTTCATGATCTTTTGTGAGTCTGCATAATGATGAGAATTACTGCTAAAACAGCTACCATTCCTTTCACAAAGCTGCCTAAAATTGCTTGTTTTAGATCGCTCACTCGCTTTTTCTCATCGCTTTCTCTTATTTTCTCATCATTCCAGATTTTTGAAGAAATCCTCACTACAATTCTGCCAATGTCCTTTTGTGTAGCCCACCAGCTCTGCATGCGATGCTATAATAAAAATTAAAAGGAATGTTAGCTGTTACCATGGAGAATTTTCATTACTTTAGTTTTAGGACCCTAAATGAATTGGTAGTTAACTGTGTTAGGAAAAAGGGATTCTGGTATTTATCCCAATGACAAAAATTTATCCCTATGTCACAGATGCTCTACTTCAATGTTTCCTAGGTTAACTCACTACCGGTTTTATTTTTTTTAATATTTCAAATCAACGTCCACTATTTTAACATGAAGTGTTTTGCCAATTAAAAATTCTACCGAAAAGAGTAATAAGGATTTATAATTTTTCACAACACATATAATTTAGTGTTTCTTCAAAACAACATAGGACTTAGATTTTGTGACATGGATATATTGGGAGAAAAAAGACATAGACTAATAAGAGTTTTCAACATAAAAGTCAACTTTCCTAAATTTTTATATATATCAAAAGACATAAGAAATTACCTCCTGGATTACTGGGAAATTGATCTTCTAAGTTGGTATCTTTTAAATAAAGGATTGAATTCCTTAGTATTATTAGCCTCAGTTTATTTAAAAATAGGATTTGAATATTTAAATATGGGCAAATTTGTTAACTCCCACTAATTAATGTAATAAAGATGATTAAACTAACAAACTGTATGGTATTTACGATACATACTTTGGGCCTGGTGTCCATGACATACATATAGCGATTGACTGGATTGGCTTTACTGATGGCTTGAAGCAAGTGTTCGTCCTCCAGGCACCTGGCACTGAATCCTGACAATGGTTGACTACATCGACAAATGGCAGCCTAATTTTAAAAAAGACAGAAAACAGATTATGCCAAGATCTCTAAAACATGCCTTTAAGAATGCTTAAAAGAAAAAAATTAAAGTGATATAATCTAATACATGTATGTCAATTAGAAGACACAAACTTTGAAATCCTCTTTACTATTTCAAAATCCTAAATTTTCCCATATTTTCTTCTTCTAAGAAAAGTAAATGCCTCCTTATCCAGTTTGAAGAAAAACTTAGGTTGATTCTCTATCAAGTAACCTACTGTTAAAATACCTGCATTATATGCTTTATTTAAATTATAGGATATTTTCAACTCAAGTTCAAGTAAGGGCTTAATTAATATAATACATAAGAACTGTTAAGTGATAACACTTCAATTTTTATTTTCCAAAGGCTTTCAAAACTCTAACTACAAAGTAATCTTTATTACAAAAGGAGACATAAAGTTAGAAAAATGAGCTTTAATTCAAATTTGAGTTAAAACATAAGTCAATCTAAGACAGAAAGAAAATCTGTAAGTAGTAAATGGTTTATTGTTATTCAAAGTCCTAAGAAAGGTTGAAAAGATTTAGACTCATATATTAATAATTTTTGCCAATGAAAAAAGTAAATATAAATTCACACATTTCTATATTTTAAATTCACACATACACTTCCTTGTTTTTGTTAAACTGGGCATTGAATATCTATTTTCAGCTCAGCTTTACAATAAACAATGTATACAAACATTGGGGTGTCAACAGAGCCCATAACCAAGTAACCTCCCTATGACTTAGTTATGGAAAGCAGATGAGAAACCTTTCTGTTAACTCTTACCCTCTGCTCCCTTCCAAAACCCAAGTAAAGTTCTAACAAAGTAAGTTAAAATGTATAAAACCACAAGGACAAAGAGAATGAGAAAAAACACAAAAACAGGTATGTCAATAAAATTTGGAGAAAAGAAAGCAGATGGGTAGATGCCCACATCTGTTCCATCCCACATCCTTGCATCTTCCTTCACTGCTCTTAACACTGTTTAAAATATACATGTTGAATGTGTGGCCATTTGATATCGGCTCCATGAGGACAAAAAAGTATGAGTATTGGCTGTGTCAAAACTACATCAGCAGCAATTAGTAATGTGCCCGGCATGTCTTCGAATTAATCAATTCCTAGAGGGTCTCCTCTGTTTCAGCACGGTAGCGTTCAGCCAGTTCAGCTCTTCCTGCAGAGGTATTTCACCCCAAGTGTGTCCTCTATGCCAGAGTAACTGGTGACATCAGTGCTAATGTCTCTGCACACTATGTCATCGTGGGATCCAGGAAAAGGGGAGCAGCAGCAAGGCACTCAACAAGCCTGAGTTTGAACCTTGCCTCAGACCTTAAGTGGCCCCCTGGGCATGTTACTTAAATTCTCTCAATCCGTATACTTAACCATGAACCTGTCACATTCTGGATGAAAGACTAATAGTATCTTCACATTAAGACTCCTGAGAGTTAATTGTGAATAAAGCATTTGGAACAATTGGTTAGCATCCACAATCAATATTAACTCTAATGATTGCCCAGTCATTTATTGTCATTTATATACTTCCATTTAAAAATGTATCTTATCAAAATAAAAAATTAAAAAAAAAAAAAAGAAAGCAGGTGGGCAACTAACAAGCAGGGCAAAGAAAACTGCCAACCCCTTTAAGTCAATTACAAAATTTTGTGTAGCAAAACCCCAGGCACACTCAGGAACTGGTACTTCCAAAGGCAGGGACAAAGGCATGAGACTGGAAGCAAGAGAAATGGTTGAATGTCAGTGTAAGGCCTAGCTAAGACTCAAACATCTTCCCACACCAAAGACAAAAGTTTATTCTATAAAGAGGATGAACCAAGACCCTGGTAATAGACACACCTGTGGGTGGGGATAAAGCCCTACACCCCCCCCCTAAACCCAGGACTATTAAGGAAAGCCTACTAATAAGGCTTTATGAGATCCTTCCATCACTCTTCTCACACATGGATCATAGCCAGACTTACCATATACAATGGGACCAAAATTAGAGGATTCATCTCTAAGGAAACCAATTTATGCAACAAATAGAATTCAAAGATAAAAACCTTTTGTGCACATGAGCTTCTAGAAATAGCTTAATTATGAAAAGTCAGATATGTGAAAGACCAAAAAAGTATGGTTTTATACATTTTAACTTTATTAGACCCTCACTTAGATTTTGGAAGGGAGCACTGGTAAAAGCTAAGAGTTTAATTAGAAAAGCTTCTGATCTGCCTTCTATAACTAAGTGATAGGGAGATTGCCTAGTTATGGCCTCTGTTGACATACCTATGTTTGTATACATTATTTGTTGAAAAGCTGGGCTGAAAATGGATATTCAATGCCCACTATAAAAAGGTCTTAATAAGATAATCCTGGTTTTCTTCTGTTATTTTATTAAATGTTCATGGTTTTAGTTTGTATATAAATTTAAATACAGAAACATGCGAATTTATATTTATTTTTTTCAAAAGTCTTCAACCTCAGCCAGGTGTGGTAACTCTTGCCTATAATCCTAGTACTCAAGGAGGCCAAGGTGGGTGGATTGCCTGAGCTCAGGAGTTCGAGACCAGTCTAAGGGTGAGACCCTATCTCTACTAAAAGTAGAAAAAGTAGCTGGGTATCATGCTATCAGCATAGCACATGCCTGTAGTTCTAGCTACTAGGGAGGCTGAGGCAAGAGGACTGTTTGAGCCTGAGAGCAAGAGTTTGAGGTTGCTGTGAGCTATGACCCCATGGTACTCAACATGGGGCGATGAGTGAGACTCTGTCTCCCAAAAAGGGGAGGGGGAGGTCCTTAGAGAACTAAAACATCACATCCAGTAAAACTGTCTAAAAAGATCAGAAACAGGAAAGAGCTCTTGCATGTTAAAAATATGACAGCAAAAATAAAGAATCAAAAACAAGAACTGGAGATAAGGTTCAGGAAATCTTTTTAATAAAAAACAGAAAGAGATGAAAAAAGGGGAGAAGGTTAAAAAAAAAGGAGGTCTATTCTATGAAGCCCAATTGTCAAATAAGAAAAGTTAAAAAAAAAATCAGGCTGGGTATGTTAGCTCATGCCCATAATCCCAACACTTTGAGAGGCAGAGACAAGAGGATTACTTGAAATCAGGAGTCTAAGACCAGCCTGGACAACACAGCCAAACATCATTCTCTACAAAAAAATTTTTAAAGAGAAAGCCAGAGATAATGGTGCTCATCTGTACTCCTAGCTACTAGGGAGACTGAGGTAGGAAAATCACTTGAGCAAAGACTTAAAGCTGCAGTGATCACACCCCTGCACGCTAGCCTAGGCAACAGAGCAAGACTCTGTCTCAAAAATGAATGAATAAATAAATAAATAATAGAAAGAACATTAACAGAAGAGAAAGAAATATAGACACAAATTCCCCAAACTGCAACCTGAGTTTCTAAATAAAATTTTAAAAGATATACCAAGGAATATTGCTGTGCAATTTCAGAACACTGGGGGAAAAGATGATTCTAAAAGTTCCCATAGAAAAAATTAGGTTACAAAGGATTAGGAGTCAGAAATGGCATAGAACTCGTGACATATAAGCAAAGTGATTTGTCCTCTCTGAACTTCAGTTTCCCATTTGAAAGTTAAGGGTAATTAGTAAAGTCTATCTTACATAGTTACAAAGACATGCATACAAACTATTTAATATTCAGTATCTCCTGCCCTTCTGTTAGTAGGCTACAAAGTAAGTTTTACTGTAAAAAGCAACCATGTTACAGCATCTCACTATAAAGATGCCTCTTCTACCTCTTCGTGTTGCAAAATCCTTTTTATTTGAGCTACTATTAAAACGGAAACCTGAAATGCCCTTGGCTCTGTCCCTTCTCTCAGTAGTTTTCTTATCAAAACTATCCAGTTTCCCCAAATACAAGGATCAAAAGAGAACAGCAGGAAAAGAAGAACCACCTATCTGTTCACTAATCCTATTATTTTCAAGTCATTATTAGAAAGGAGGGACAGAAGATGATAACAAGAATTATGAAAATTTCTGTATTTCAATATACACTCGTGTCCCCAAAGTGGGGCAGTGGGGACTGACCTCATCAATGTTTTGTTTTTGTTATGTTTTTTTGTCTCACATAAACAAATATACAAACATAACACTGGTAGGGTCAGTCCCAGACTCCCCACCTTTGGGATGTAATTGTTAAAATTTCAAGAACGTTAATTGAACAAAAAGCCAGGACTTCTCTATTATTAACCTTTTAATGTATAAAAGTGTTCTTTTAGATGCTTAAACCTGAAAGAGGAGTTATATCATACTTATAAATTTAAAAGAAAGCTTCCTACCTCCTTATCTTGATGATAGTAGGAAAGAACTGGGAATCTCCCCTTGCTCCGGAACTTGGAACTACCAACAATTATTGGTTTGCTTGCTATCCGGGGAACATAAAGTTCTCTGGGATAAGTTTCACAAATCTGTAAATACCAAATAAAATATAACCACTCTACTCATAGTTAAAAACCACCTTTAAAAACCTCTAGGCCTTCTTACATGCAGGAACAGCACACAGCAGTACACAGCTTGTTACTCTGACACTCTGGTGCTAACATCTTCTTAATTTCTTCAAAAGGTTACGTTACCTTGTATTCTCGGTTGGCATCAGACAACTGCCAGTGTGTATTTGGCAATCCCATCCTTTCATATTCCTCAGCAAGATCAATGAGCTGCCAGCCTTGTAGTTGTTCTGAATCATTTTGTTTGGGATTATAAGAAAACGCATAGAGATCTTCATATTTTGCTATATGAAAATAGGAATGTCAATAAAAATTTTTATGGTATGTTAATAAAATTTTTTGTATTTTTTAACACAAAATTTAAAATGTTAAAATGTAATTTCTAAGACATCATATACTATCAGCTATGCGCTGCCGCTCGTGCCTGTAATCCTAGCACTCAGGAAGGCTGAGGTTTGAGGTAAGGAGTTGGAAACCAGCCTGAGCAAGAGACCCCAATTCTACTAAAAATAGGGTAATTCACTGCATCAAAGCTGGTTCCTATAGGCCCAGCTACCCAAGAGGCTGAGGTAAGAGGATCGCTTGAGCCCAGGAGTTTGAGGCTACAGTGAGCTGCAATGATGTCACTGCATTTACCTAGGGTGACAAAGAAAAACTCAAAAAAGGACTTAATATACTACAAATAAAGTAATTTTTCTTCATTTTTGTTTTAAAATCTTCAAAGACATGGCTAATATATGAACATATTTGAACTTAACATTTTCTGAGTTCTTTAATGCAAATGATTATTATACCTTAAGGTAAATATATATTGATCTAAGATTTGATTTATGGCATCAGCAAAAGTTAAGGTAATGAACAATATAGTTAGACTCATGTTAAATCTTCTATTGCATATTTCTTTTTCTTAAAAGTAAAATTTTAAAGACAAATAGGTACTCAGCACTTTTCCTAAATGAGACATAAAACGGAAAGACTAAGGCTATCATGAAAAACTCAAGAAGGCATCTAGAACACAGAATTGCATTATACACTTCTACAGGAGTGCTGATCAAAAACAGCAAGTGTTCCACGGAGTCCAGGAAACACTTACTACTGAGCAATGATCAGCCCTGGTGTCACACAGCTATCTTTACTAAAAGCTCTAGCTTAGCTTGGGACAAGAGGATGTCACAGGCTCTACAGGAGAGAAGAGCAAACACAGACCTGCTCCTAGACTGCAGGCTGCAATCCAGGCTGCTCAACAGAAAACCAATTCAGTTTATAATTCAAGTCACGTTGGGGAAGAAAGCTCCCACATCCCCAGGACATAAGCAGTGCTAGGATTCTTCCTGAGGGCTTACATTCCTCTCAACCTTACCTCTGCTATCGACACACTTTAAATACATTAATGTAAACCAATGATTTCTTAAGTCTGTACTATTCAGACAACATTCTGACAATTCAGATCAGTAGTTTCTAATTATTTCTAGACCAATTTGGGGAGAAGAGTACACAAGAACCTGAATGTCAAAGTGATGTGAGGTATAAAATAACAATAATGGGACATTAAATAAAGTATCTTGAATAACCCATCTCAAATTGACCACTTACGCTTTGCTTTCTAAGAATAATACCTTGTTTTGACAGTTGCAGCAAAGAGTTGTAAATATCATGGCAATCTCTTTCTCTGGGAACGATGAAATGCACAATTCTGAAGTTCTTGCACTGAATCACAAGCGGGCATCCTGTAGTAGTCAAAGCAAGTTTCTCTACTGAGGCAATATGGTGGTGCAATATCTACAGCATAAAAAACAGTCAAGTCACCAATACAGAAAGCACTAAGTATTCTCTTCTAGAGTATGTGTTAGAAACGCACTCCTTAAATAAAGTTGCAAACGCTATATACTACTCACTCAAACTACAAATTTTTAAATGACTGAATGCCCAACTCAGAAATATGAGTGTCACTCCGCTCCCTCCTCCACCACCCCACACCCTCAACAGAGAATCAGACCCCAAGAACTGCAACTCCTAAATCTCTGTAACCTGTGCACTTCTTTCCATCTCTACTGTTACTTCCAGAGCTGCAATGTCCCCACTGAACTACTATAAATAAACAGCTCCATATCTACTTTTGGCCCCTCTGATCCATTTTCTGCAAGATAGTAGAGTGAACACTCAAAAGCAACCTACAAAAAAGTAATCTGGTTATTTCTCACTTTCTCTAGCCTCATTTCAAGTCTCTCCTCCATCGCTAACTATGCTCTAGTGACATTTGCCCTCTTTTTGTCCTTCAAATGTGCCAAGCTCCTTTATACGTGCTGAACTGCTCCCACTAACTGGTACACTGTCATTCTAACACTTCACCTAGGAACTTCTAGTTCAGTGGTTCTCAACCTTCCTAATGCTGTGACCCTTTAATACAGTTTCTGTGAGTCGCAACCCAGGTTAAGAACCGCTGTTCTAGTCATATTTCCAGTATCTGCTTATAATTCATAATATTAGTTGGGGGTGGTGGATGCATGCCTGTAGTCCCTACTTAAGAGGCTGAGGCAGGAGGATCACTTGAGGAATGAGAGTTTAAGGCCATCTTGAGTTATATAGCAAGACCCTGTCTCTCAAAAACAAACAACAAAGCCTCATAATATAAAAAGTATACCTTAACATGCCCCATAACCTTTCCCACGTAGGTTAATCCCCTTTATTTTCTCATTGCATATCAAACTACACTTTTCCTCCAGAGCACTTTTACATGAGTAATTAGTTGTGTGGTCAATGTCTATTTCTCCAGGTAGGCTGTGGGCACTTCAAAAGAAGCAAGCTCAGCCTATTTCATCTCCAGCACCTAACACAGTACCTGAAGCATTATAATTGCCCTCCTCCATCAAAAAATCTTGCAAATGTTATATGTTCAATGCATTACAAATTCCATGACTGAAAGTCCAAGCTAGAAATATGAATGTCATCCTTGACACCTCCTTCATCGTAAGATATGTTTACTGAACAAATAGATCAAAACTCCCACTACAAACTCAATACTGGATGATATTTTAAACATGATTGTCATTCTCACCTTCTACCGGTAATACTGTGTTTGCTACTAAAATGTCTACTTTTTCTTAATACTATTCCCATTAATTTAAAATATTTACAGAAAACTTTTCTGGAGAACAAATGTGTGCTATATATGACAAAGAAATAAAACCCAGAACCCACAAAATCAATGAAAGACAAAGAATCCAACAGAAAAAGAAAAGAAAACCCAAGGATCAAAACATCTGGAAAATGTAACTTCTTTGTATCAGCCCATGAATATTACAATTGCACATCTACAAGATAGACAAAAAATTTTAAGTTGATACCAGTGTTGCTGAGGACACAGAACACCGTGTAACCCTCCACTGAGGATAATAACTTGGAACGACATTTGGAGAGATGACAAAGTAAGGTTAAATCTATAACGTGCTTACCCAATACCAAATAATTTTACTCCCAGGCAAATTTCCCAGAGAAACTCTGGCACATATATAGGAACAAACATATATAAGACATTTGCCTATGTAAATTTTCACATATACCTAAAAGTATACTTGAGTACATATAAAAGTATACTTAAAAATGTATTACATACATTTTATATACATACATAAGATGTTGGTATATGCATACATATACCACAACATTTATACTACTAAAAAAAATTAGGCATCTTAGTTGCAATTTGGTATAAAAATACTGTGGAATGTACCAATCAACCTATTAACATATACATATATTACTTACATTTTTTTAAATTAAAAGGAATAAATAAGTATTTTAGAATCATTTATGAGATGAAAAGATATCACTGATTTATTAGAAGGGAGGGCAGAAGTGGTTTGGTTACAGGAAAAATTTTTGGTTGAGACAGGTAACCAGTAATTAAAAATTTTGTTGCACATGTTCACAATAAAACACAGCAACAGACCAAGTCCATTGTTATCAATGTGATAAACAGTACAGCTGTGGTCCTCCTTACCCAGGTCTCTTTTTGATGAGCGTCTATAAATAATAGATGTGTGGCTGTAAGATACAGTGTTCCTGTTAAGGACTTATTGCCGGTACTGAATCGGTCCAGTACTTTTACTTGTTCAACCTAAAAGAAAAAAAGATGTTATTTCTCACTTCGAAAACAGTGTAAATTTATTTCTGTTATCCCAGAACTTATTATATATGCACCCATTTTTTATTTTTTCTGCCTTCTGTCTAAAAAACATAAGAGCTTATTTAATTCTCAGTGTTAAATTTCATATATAAGCCACAAACAACACAGATATTATTTATAGCTATAAATGTAGCCAGTAGAGAAAAAACTATTTTTAAAAAGCAGTAATACATACATCAAGGGGGAGAGAGAAAGAGGTATGTGGTAGAAAAAAGCAGTAACATTTTTCATACCCACGAGTCAATCAATACTGAAGTTGAAAAATCAAGTAGTAAGTATTTAAGGTTATTGTCTAGAGTTCTAAAAGTCACCTACTAGAAACATTAATTAGGAACCAGATAAATCAGGTGTCCTCAAACTATGGCCTGTGGGCCACATGCAGCCCGCCAAGGACATTTATCCAGCCTGCCAGTGTTTTTGCTGCCGCTGCCTGTCCTACTCAGCAGCCAACTCGTCCCTGGGCCCATAGTCCGGCTCTCCAATGGTCTGAGGGACAGTGAACTGGCCTCCTATTTAAAAAGTTTGAGGACCCCTGACTGATAAATGATTGCAAACTCCAACTTAGTCTCTATATTCTCCTCAGCAGCCCAAACCAGGACAATAACTGTTTTGTGCACAGCTCTGGGCTTTTGCTCACACTGTTCTCCTCCCTTAAGTGGGCTCTTCTGCTGAGCTAGCGCTAAGCATTCTTCACGGCTCACTGATGGCCTGTCTTCCCAGAAAATTAATTCATTACTTATGCCTCGGCTTCATATTCCTTTCTAGCTCAGAATTTCCTGGTATAGATTCTGTTCCTATACTGCTTCTACCTCCTTTGATGCCTGAGGCAGTGAGGTACATAGTATGTCTTTATCGATACTAGTAGACACACACACAACTACACACACAGTTGCCACTGGAGTGGAGGGTGGGATTAGGGTTGAACAGGAATGTGCAGGAGACTACTACTTTGAAATTTAGTGTTTCTCACCTTCTGGGGGGAAAAAAAGTACCACTACCAACTTAAAAACTTTTAATTTCTACATGAGAAGAAAACACAATTAAATTCAAGAACCAGGAAGGTGGGCATGGGAGGTTGGTACGTTCCCACCTACTGGGTATAACATAGGGGTATATGGAACACTTCCTGGGTGAAGGACACAACTTCAACTCAGACTTTGGACTTTGCCTTATAAAATGTAAATAATGTAACCTAATTGTATGTACCCTCATATTAACCTGAAGTTTAAAAAAAAAACAATAAAAAAAACCTCCAACCTTTTAATTTACAGGTATAGCAGCATGTTATAGAACAGTGGTTCTCAATCTGTGGGTTGCGACTCACAGGAACTGTATTAAAGGGCTGCGGCATTAGGAAGGTTGAGAACCACTATTAGAGAAGATAGTTGTTTACATTGTCAATGTCTACACAGCTAGCCATTATCTCACGAATTCTATACTTTTCTCCCACGTATTTTTTCCTTTCCATTACTAATGAAGAACAGAATGTCCCATTATGAAATTATGATTTCCAAAGTAATTAAACCAACCACCACTCCCTTCTCCAATCCCATAAACTTATTTTCATGAAGTGATTTTGCTTATAACGGCACTTATTCAAATAGTTAATATTTACCAGCCTGAGCAAGAGTGAGACACTGTCTTTACTAAAAATAGAAAAACTAGCCTGGCATTGTGGCACCTATAGTTCTAGCTACTAGGGCAGCTGTTACAAGAGGATCATGGAAGCCCAAAAGAGATTGAGTTTGCTGTGAGTTAGGATGATCCCACTGCATGCTACCCAGGGCAACAAAGTGAGAGTCTGTCTCAAAAAAAAAAAATATATATATATATATATATACACACACACACACACAGAGTTAAAATTTATTTTTATTTATTTATTTATTTTTGAGGCAGAGCCTCAAGCTGTCCCCCTGGGTAGAGTGCCATGGCATCATAGCTCACAGGAACCTCCAACTCCTGGGCTCAAGCGAGTCTCCTGCCTCTGCCTCCCAAGTAGCTGGGACCATAGGCGCCCACCACAATGCCCGGCTATTTTTGGGTTGCAGCCATCATTGTTGTTTGGTGGGCCCAGGCTGGATTCGAACCCGCCACCTTAGGTGTATGTGGCTGGCATCTTAGCCACTTGAGCCACAGGCGCCAAGCCTTAAAATTTAAATATAAAATTTAAAAACTTGTTTTTGATACAAAATGTTATTTGCACAGGTAAGACAAATTCAATTTTAACACTTTCCTCTGGAAACTTAAGAGATACGTATAGGATCTAATTTAAACAGCTAAAGTCTGATCGTTACTCATTGTTCTTTTAAAAAATAGGAAGGCTTACCAATCACAAACATGAAAAGAGATTTCTTATGGAGGTCAACATTTATTTCATTGTTTAGGACCATTTCCTCTTTAAATAAAAATCTGTCTTCATTATACCATTATACACTGTGAATCAAAACTTAAATTTAAACATCTTTTAAGACAAATGGGATCAACTATTGTCTACTTCTCTTTGTTTTGCCACTCTTGGCTAGAAAGGGCAAAGACTTTGTGCAGGCACACTTGTAAGAAACTGAGGCAGAATCCCATGTGGCCAGGTTAGTTGCGGGCCTAACATGACCAAGGCTTTGGCTGGAATAGCATTTCCAGACTGCGTTAAGGACTTAAGGTTGACTTTACAAGGCCTATGAAAGGCTTTTGAGAAGTCCAGCCTGAGAATTCCTTATAAAAGGCTCCAGCAAAAACTACCTGACTTAAGGCCTACGTGGGAGCAGAGGTTTGCACACAAATTCTTGTATGCCCAAGAAGTTTCTCTATGCTTTGCTTAAGGATTCGAAGTAACTGCCTCCAAATGGCATGGTCAATAGAACAGACATTCAAATCATCTGTTTCCCTGTAGCCTCAGGCTTCATCAGATAAGAACAAAAAAAGTAGTAATTGACAACATGTTCTTCATTTAGTTATGTTAAACTGGGTTATGTTGAAAGGATTATGCTTAAAAGTGTATGTTGGGTGGATTATCAGATTACCAGGGAGGAGCTACTTACACAGCGGGTGGTCATAAGATGTTTAAATGGATTAATGAAGTCACTGATGTCCAATGCACATGTGCAGAGGGATTATAATGAGTATTTATGAGGTCACTGCTGTATAGTGCACATGCACAAGATTGCCTATATAAACCAACAGCAAATAAAGAAAGCTCGCCATTTTGCCTGAGCAAGCAGATGGTCACCTTTATTTAAAACACAATTTCAATAAGCGTGCTTATTCTTCATGACATCACTTTTCCATGAGACCCTTACAGCAACATTTCCCATGGGAGAAAATGGAAAGTGTCCACTGTTTACCAATGGTCTCTTTTGTTGCAATCATTCAAGGGATTTATTAACGAAGAGTCTTCTTTATTCCATTATGCTATTCCTCTGTTCTCTCTGATGCCTTTTCCCTACATGGTGGGTGAATACTAGATATTTATTCAGTAATTCATGAATAAGTGAGTACCAAACTAAAAACAAGGAGACAAGCTACAGTAGGACAACAGGTATAGTTCAGCTTTGTTTCTGTGAAGACTTTCAGTCCTCTATCCCTACCCCAACACCCAATTAGGACAAAATCACTCTTCCTCTGAAACTGTATAGTAGACACTATTTGGCTGTCTCTCCTGTCAAGATGGCAAATTTGGCTTGAAAATGCTCTTTCTGGCTCGGTGCCTATAGCTCACCGGCTAAGGCACCAGCCACATACACCTAAGGTGGCGGGTTCGAATCCCCAGCCCGGACCCGCCAAACAACAATGACAGCTGCAACCAAAAAATAACCAGGCGTTGTGGCGGGCGCCTGTGGTCCCAGCTACTTGGGAGGCGGAGGCAAGAGACTTGCTTGAGCCCAGGAGTTGGAGGTTGCTGTGAGCTGTAATGCCACGGCACTCTACCCAGGCAGACAGCTTGAGGCTCTGTCTCAAAAAAAAAAAAAAAAAAGATCCTGACACTAAAGGGTTAAGGCCCAGCACCCAAGGGCACCCTGTCCTAGCAGACTTCTATTCTGATTGGTCCAGTACATATATTCAGATTGGTCAATACACCCTGCTATGTTGGGTGTTAAATATTTTTAATATTACTCCACCAGGCCAGAAGAGACCTTGGGGAATGTCCTAGTGCTTCTCAATCATTTTGAATATGAGAGTCCTTTCTAGACAGCTAGAATTCCAAAGTGCTCACAAGATGCACACATACATGTAAGGTGGAAATATCAGTACTTTTTAGGAAACACTGATGGTGAAATTTTATGTCCAAAAAAATGACCAAAATTTCAGTGTTAACCTAAGGACAAAGTACCGAGTGAGCTAAGAAAAGTATGAATGCTCAAGAACTCCAACACTTAGTAATGCGATAAAAGAGAAGAAGTGAGTGAAGGACTAATGAAGAGTGATGAGAGAGATAAGAAAAACCAGGTAAGTCAAGGGAAAAGGTATTCTGCCTGGCAACCTGAGAGTCATGTGCTCATCCACTGATTGGCCACTGTGGTCACAGGGTTGGTATCCTGCAACTGGAAATCCTATTGCAAACCCTTCTGTTCCCAAGGGAAGTATCCTGGACAAACAATGAAAATCTACTACATATAATCTATGCCATACACTATGATATGTTCCAAATAAATTAAGAAAATAAATCATCTAAAATCATAGAACACAGGCTTGGCGCCTGTAGCTCAGCTGCTAGGATGCCAGCCACATACACTGGAGCTGGTGGGTTCAAATCCAGCCTGGGCCTGCCAAACAACAATGACAACTACAACCATAAAATAGCCGGGCATTGTGGCGGGCACCTGTAGTCAGAGCTACTCCCAGCTACCCAGAGGTTGAGATAAGAGAATCACTTGAGCCCCAGAGTTGGGGGTTGCTGTGAGCTATGATGCCATAGCACTCTACCAAGGGCAACAAAGTGAGACTCTGTCTCAAAAGATAAATAAATAAATAAAATGAAAAATAAAGTCATAGAACACAAACCTACTATGTATGCTTTTGTAGGAAATATGCAGATTAAAAATCTAGAAGGAAAAACACAAAAATGGTAATAATAAATATAGTAATGGAAACATAAGTAACTTTTAAAATCTCATTTTCCAAAATTTCTATAATGTGACTATATTACTTTTGTTTTAAAATAGTTTTCTAGCTCAAGTAGCTAAGGTGCCAGCCACATACACCAGAGCTGGTGGGTTCAAGTCCAGCCCCAGCCTGCCAAACAGCAATGACAACTACAACCAAAAAATAGCTGAGTATTGTGGCAGGCACCTGTAGTCCCAGGTACTTGGGAAGCCGAGGCAGGAGAATCACTTAAGCCCAGGAGTTTGAGGTTGCTATGAGCTGTGACGCCACAGTACTCTACCCCAGGCGACAGCCTGAGGCTCTGTCTTAAAAAATAAAATAAAATAAAATGCTTTTCAAATTTTGTAAAAATGATCAAAGAATAGAATAGCATTTTTATCCCAACTATAAGAAATAATGATTTACTAACAACTGAATCAAATGAAGAAATTACAAAGGAAAATATTGAACATATGACTATACAAATTTTTAAAAATGTACAATCAAGCCCAGGCACAGTGGTTCAGACCTGTAATTCTAGCATTCTGGGAGGCTGAGGCAGGTGGATTGCTTGAGCTCACGAGTTGGAGATCAGCCTGAGCAAGAGTGAGTCCCTGTCTCTGCTAAAAATAACGAAAAACTGAAGCAAGAGGATCTCTTGAGCCCACGAGTTTGAGGTTGCTGTGAGCTATGATGCTACAGCACTCTGCCAAGGGCAACAAAGTGAGACTCTGTCTCAGAAAAAAGTATACAATCAAAATTAAAAGAAAAAAGATATCAAATGCATCAATGCTATACACAATATTCATGTTTCATAATACAAGCTTATTAATTTTTTAAAAATCAACCATCCAGTATAAGTGGGAAAAAAATAACTAAAGGACAATTGATTTTCAACACAGTGCTGAAGCAATTCAATGGGAAATCATAATTTTTTAAAGAAATTGGTTCTAGAACAAATGGGTAGCCATACTGAATAACAAATCAATCTCAACTCTTGATTACACCATATTAAAAATTAACTTGAAATAGAACATTAACTTAGACATATGAGCCAATACTTCTAGAAAACAACCTAGAATATTTTAGTGACTTTAAGTTAGGCAAAGTTTTCTTAAATAGGGCACAATAAAAAACACCAACTATAAAATTTAAAATTCAGTAAATTAGACTTCACCAAAATTTGCATTTGCTCTTCAAAAGACACTGTTACAAAATGAAAAGCTGAGCCACAGACTGGGAGGAAA
The DNA here is from genome assembly GCA_963575145.1 of Galago senegalensis. Classification (NCBI taxonomy): domain Eukaryota; kingdom Metazoa; phylum Chordata; class Mammalia; order Primates; family Galagidae; genus Galago; species Galago senegalensis. The sequence goes on from CAUYTI010009252.1 coordinate 35,253, forward strand.
TTCTTTATAAAACATATATCTGACAAAGGACTGGTATAAGGAATATGAAGAATTCTTAAAATTCAATTAGAAGACAACCCAATAAAAAATTGGCAGATTTCAGGCGGTGCCTGTGGCTCAAAGGAATAGGGCACTGGCCCCATATACTGGAGGTGGCAGGTTCAAACCCAGCCCCGGCCAAAAACTGCAAAAAAAAAAAAAAAAAATTGGCAGATTTCACCAAAGAAATCTTTCACCAAATTTCTTTGGCCCAAAGAAATACAGGCAGGGAATATGCACATATCTGTGTAAAGATCAACATTATTTGTGGTAAGCAGCTTCCAAGATGGCCCCAATGAAACCCACTTCCTGGTAATGACACTCTGTGTAATCCCTTCCCTTTGAGTATAAGCTGGGTGTAGTGACTTCTTTCTAACAAATAGAATATAAATAAAAGTGACAGGAAGCAGCTTCTCAAATTAAGCTACAGAGAGCCTGGCTTCCACCTTGTGTTCTCTCTGGCTTTTTCTCTCAGATCACCAGCCATCATGTTATGAGGATACTCAGGCAACCTACAGAGAGGTTCACATGATGAAGAGCTGAGGTCAGCCTAAAGCCACGTAAAAGGGCTGGAAGTGGATTCTGTGGCCCCAGTCCAGCTTTGGTATAATTGTAGCCCTAGCCAACAATCTGACTGCAACTTTTTAAGATATGTTAATTTTGTTGATTACAATGAGTTACAAGATGCCCTTGGAGACAATGTGATAGCACTATATCAAGATATCAAAAACCATAAAAATGTCTGTGGCCATAAAACTTGCTCTTAAATATTTACCTTATGGATATTTCAAAAGAAATACAAAGCTCTTGATACAAATACACGAACAGCAGCTTCACCTATACCAAAGATACTGGGAACTACCTAAGTGCCCAGCTACTGCGAAAGAGTCAAGTCAACACCAGACCATTTCATTCACAATTACAAATGAAAAACAAGAAGGAGCCATATTTAGCTATGTTTGCAAAATAGTGCAAATGTGCTGTGTACAAAGACTACAGAATTGTACATACACTGTGGTTACCCCTACATAAACTTAATACATATGCATAAGAACACTAAGGACAAAAAAAAAGAGAAAAGAAAAACCTAGTTGATGAATGATCAGTAATTGGCACGTGTGTGACTTTGTTCTTCCTGGTTTGTCTCGTAAAGTTACAATGTTTTCATAACAGTTTTTAAATGTCTTCTTGTTGGTTTTGGCTCACTCTCCCAACGCAGTTATTTTTTTTTCCAAGCCTTAAGTCTGTCAGCTCCCAGTATCAGCACCTCCTCGTGGTCAGCCACAGCCCAATCAGCTTGCCTTCCTGCTCTTCTTCTAAAAAATCATTGATAAATGCCAGACAGGCCTAGGGTATGCTGTGAAGGACACTCCTCTTTTCTTCTCTTGGTGGAAATCTCCCTCATTGCTCGTCTGTTTAGGTTATTTCAATACCATAAATGACAAATTCTGGAAACCCCATTTCCAAGGGAAGGGTACTAGGAGGCAGAGTGAACCCAGGGAGAGAGGTGATGCTACTTACTGGAACTTGGGCAGTCTTGCTCACTCACTGGGTAAAGCTGATGTCAATCATCTCTGGCCAGCAAATGCCCTGATGATCAAAGGCAGCTCCACAAACCAGAGATGAGAATATAGTAGGAAGTCAATGAGAGGGTAAAAGCTTTGAAATCACAAGGGACAGAAGCCTGCAAAGCTTTCAGAGGGCACTATGATTCCTTCAATAGCTAATCACTGGGCCCCTGCTCTGTGTAAGACAGGCTTATAGGGGAGACCCCACATGCTCAGAGAGCTGGGGGCTACTGGGACACTGACTCCATTTGGCAGGTGACTGATGGCCTTTCCCAAATATTGTCAATTCCACCTTGTGGCCATTTCCAAAGAGATCTTTCTTCTCTTTCCTCTCACTTCTCTCTATCCCCACAACCCTGTACATATCTAGGACTTTGCTACTGTTATTCTGCTGACCCAGAGCCAAGTTCCAACAGTCCTTTGGTCCTACTACCTGAGGACAGTTCATCCTGGCCAGAGCTCAGGAAAGGCAAGGAGACATACACATCACCCACCCAGGGTGAGACCCCTAGAGAGACCCCAAAAGCAATCTCTCACTTTTTCCCACTCCTGGACTCTGTTCAAACCCAAACCAGGAGGGTCGGCCCAGTTCCCCTAGCCAGCCCCAGCACTCCCTGGGGTTCGACCTCACTGCCTGATGAACACAGTGAGAATGTGGGTGGACCTTCTGAACCTACAGAAGCTGGGCCCTAGCCCAGTGCTGAAGCTTCCCCTGACCCTTCTGCCAAAAGGATGAGCCAGATTTGCCCAGGCAGATATGAGAATTCCATGCAGACCCAAGACCCTAAGCTTCCAAGACACCAGGGAGAGAGGCTGCCCCTGTGAGGCATTCAGACACCAGCCCAGTAGGGCCAAGTTAGCCAAACTGCCCTTGAGACAGCATCCTGTATCCAGGTCCCAGGAGCATTCCAGGTGCCCTGTACCTGAACCTAGGGTAAGAAGAACCTGTTCTGAATCTGAATCTCCCCTCATGCCCACTTACCACCTGTGAGACTCCTGCCCCTGGGCTCCTTTGCAGCTGCTCACATGCCTAGATAACACATCTTTCCAGTTACCATGTCTTCTAGATCCAGGGTCCTGCCTGTTCTCCTAGATGTGCCCCCAGTGCCCACTTGGTGACAGGCCTGAAACTTGTTCTCAATCTCCTGTTACATGAGTGAAGTTAATGTACATAAAGTGATTAAAACAGTGTCTGCATATAGAAGAGTTCTGCCTTTGTAAATTAGTATTAGTAACCTACACAACTCTCTTATGACAGTACTATCCCCACTTTATAAATTGAAAAATGGAAGCTCAGAATGGATAAGTGGCTTGCCCAAGGTTGCTTAGCAAGAAAGAAACAGAGATTGGAACTGACCTGAGACCCTGAGTAACAGGTTCTCACAGGAAGGCCTCTCTGTGATCTGTGCTGGTGCCTTGGGTGCTTGGTGTCATGAAACTTCATTTCCCACCTTTCAGAAGTTCCCAGAGAAGTGCAGAAACAGTCACATAACCAAATAACTATACAACAAGACATCAGACAAGCACTAAAATCCAAACAAGCTGGGGCAGGTTCAAAGAGAGTGCTGACCTACTCCAGGTAGTTCAGGGAAGACTTCCGGCAGGAGGAGACATTTGAGCTGAGGAAGAAAGGGGGCCAGATTTTCTATGCTTAGGTATGAGTGTATGCAAAGGAACCAAAGAATAGGGTGTGAGAGGAGGATGTACTCAGGCACTGGGGAAAGGGAAGGCCCAGAGAGAGGAGGGGTGGAAATGGGGCTCATTGCATAGGGAGGGCCCTGAATACCAGGCCCAGAAAAGTGCATTGTTCTTGAAGGCAATGGTGGGGGCACTGAGAGATTGTGAACAGCCCAGCAATTCAAGTTTGTGCAGAGACAATCAGGGAGAGCACCTGCAGGGGTGGATCGTTGGGAGACTTGCCTTGTAAAGAGTGCTGGTGCCCTGTGACCAGCGTCTTTTCCTCCTGGCCAGGCCAGGCAGAGCAGAGGGAGCTGAGGGCCCTGACAGGCCAGCTTGGGCAGAAAGGCAGAGGATCACTACTCCTACCAGCTCCAGAGGCCTGCAGGATGAATGTCCATCCGTCCTGCTTTGCCACTTTCTGCACCATTCTCCAGGAGAGAAGAGGTTGGTATGCGCAATCTAGACCTGGCTGGAGTGTGTGGCTGGCCCCTTATTTCCCTGAGAAGCCCTAGGTCAGGTTGGGAGTGACTGGGGAGACACCCCAGAAAGGCAAGACACTCCAGTGCATATTTGCAATAGAGGCAAAAAAAAAAAAAAACAAAAAAAAACTGACAGTGAGACAGAGACATGCACTCCCAGGCACTGCAACAGAAAAAGAGACAAAAATGGCTCAGCACCTGTAGCACAGTGATTACGGTGCCAGCCACATACACTGAGACTAGGGCCAGATAAACAACAATGACAACAGCAACAAAAATAGCCAGTCTTGCAGGTGCCTGTAGTCCTAGCTACTTGGAAGGCTGAGACAAAAGAATCACTTAAGCCCACGAGTTGGAGGTTGCTGTGAGCTGTGATGCCACAGCACTCTACCCAGGGTGACATAGTGAAACTTGTCTCAAAAAAAAAGGGGGGGGGGAAGCTGGGTGGAAAGGAGGTCAGAGGAGAGCTGGACTGCCTGCTGCACTGTGCATAGAGGCCCAAGTGTATTCCAGCCTTTGAGGCATCTCCCCCATCCCACCACCTACCTCATAACCTACTCACAACGTGGGTGCTGAGCCAACCCACTGGGTTGGGGTCATCTAACCCTGTGACCCCTTCTGGGCGCCACTACAGAGGAGGTGAACAGGATCCAATGGGAGGCCAGAGACAAATTACTGTCTCGTCTCGTGCCTCTGGTGGCCGAACTCCCACACCATCCAGCCTGGTGTGTCTCCCTTTCTAAGAGAACCACCGCCTCTTTAGAGATTGTTTTGCAAAGCGTAGACGGACTCTTCCCCCCTCGCCCAGATGAACATCCACAATCTCCAGCGCAAAGTCAGGGCTTCCCGAGAGTCCTAAAGCCTAGTCAGAGTTCAGACCCAGCCCGAGAAACCTGGACATTTCGTGAGGGCTGATCCTGTGCCCCGAATCCCAAAATCTGACTGCCACGTACCTGCTGGCGATGCTGCGGTGGGGGAGGAACACTGAACATCCAAATAAGCTCCGGGCCATGGCTCTTCTAGGAGTGTCCACCGCCACAACCCAGCTCCCTCCTGCCGGCTGGTCCACTGGTGGAGCAGACGCAGGTGGTGCTCGGGTCGGGAATGCCAGTTGAGCGCCGCGGAAAGCCGGGAGCTAACCTGGGACCGGAGTGAGGCCGAGGTCTGGCTCCCGCTTGACACTGTCACTGGCTCACGGTGCGCGGTGGGACCAGTCGGCGCTCTCTGGATCTGGTTTCCCCTTCTGGCGTCTGCAGCCGTGGAGCTTCTGAAAGTCCAAGCCTGTTCCTGCGCTCCCAGCTCCGGGGACTCGGGGTGCCTCGGAGCCTCGTGAAGGCAGGGCTAGGAGAAGGCTTTGGGCAGGGCTGAGAGGAGGAAGGCAGGCGAAGTGCTTTCTGTAGGTGACCCCCGGAGGCTGGTGGCGGGGTCCAAGCATATCCGGAGGTGGGAAGCCGGGGCTCCCCTTTCCAGGCCGCCTTTCCTCCATGCATTCCCGGGGCTAATTCTCTGTTCTCAACGTGTAAGCGAACGAACCAACGGTGACAAAGCGCAGAAGCTCGGTGGCTTCCCGACTGAGCTTCGGGAGTCCGCGTCCTTCGTTGAGAGCCAAAAGAGTCGACTGGGCGGAGGTGGGGATGGAGGGACTCTGAGACTCGAAGTCCCCCGCTGGGCCATAGAAAATGTTTTAATCAACCGCTACTGCTTGGAGAGTAGTGCTCTCAGACCGTGAGTGAAACCGGCTGAAAGTTCCCACAGTGTTTTGCCTTTTCTCCACATGCATGTTCTGCCTTGAAACAATTTAAAAGACACACAATCACAGCCAGTGACGTGTGCCACCCCATACTCTCAGCTCTGGAGGAGAGAGGAAAGATGGGAGGCTGAAGTTAAGAGTGTATCAAAGCTGTGGGGAGGATAGTGGGCGATTTGGAGTGGTAACCCTCACAACGCCGGTTCCTGCTATAGACAATGTCTGCGGTCATCGCAGCACTCAGTGCGACCGGTGTGTGGGAGCTTTGTGGCATTGTCTTGCTCTTATGCTCCCTAGGGTCATACAGCCCTGCTGACCCAGACAGATTGTACCAGAAAAACCCAAGCAGAGGTCACTGTTATGCGGCTGTAATCAGATTCTTCATCAGATTTGCAAGTGTAGGGGCCTGGAGTGTCTGTTGTTGCTGGATAAGGAGAGTGTCCCAGGTGGTGGAATTAGGTACAAGCAAGGCTCTAAGAATAGAGGAAAGGATGGGAAGTGGGGTGGGCTGGGAGGTGGGATGAGCAAGAAGTAAGAGTCAGAAGACCTGAGTTTCCCTCTCAGCCCCATGTTTTCCTCTCTGCAAGTCTTTAAGCAAGTTTCTTCCACAATCTGGGCCCATCTCTTGCCAGCTCTAATTTCCAAGATTTCCTTAAGCAGAAGAAGAGCTGGTTACTTCTGCACCTGCACATACAGAAATCTGGATCAAGGAACAAGGAGGAATTTTCCAGGACTCCTTGGACACCCCCAGCATTTTAATTTACAGACTCTCCTAGGGCACTTTAAAACTCAGGAAAACAGCTGTTGCGAAAGAGCAACAACGTTCTGTAGATCACTGTCTCCTACCCGCCTTGCACATACAATGGCCTGCCACGGAGCATGTTTTTTTTTCCCCCCAGGAGTGCTGAGGATACACGCAGGGTTGAAGACCAGTGGGGAGTATATTGCAATCACCTGGCCTGCCCACATCAACACCAGCCACCCCTACTGGGATGGGGAGAATAATTTCCAATTATTCTTAGCTTTGAATTGATTCCCAGTGACGTCTGTGGCCCCACAAATATTAAGAGCATCATGCCAGAGATGAGAATTTGCCCGTGGCCACTCCACCCCCTATTCAAGAAATGGAGAGAGAAGCAAAGGGAAAATAGAGGAAATGCTTTGGCATCGAAGAGATTTTTATGTATGGTTTTGACCCAGACAGGTAAACTGGTGGTGTGTGTACTCATCCAATCATTTGATCTGAATTTTACAGTGTGGATTCATAGAATCTTCAAAGTACAGAATTTTGAAATGGATTATGTGAATAAAACATTTATGAAGCAGAATTTTAGGGGCCCTTTGTTCATGAAAATCTTACAATCATGATCGTGGAAATTCTAATTTATCTTGATGTTGGTCGGAGGCACAAGTATAGCTCCAGGAGTAACAAAATTTGAGAAAGAAGAGTCAAAATTCTACAGGATCAAGGTCACAGACAACAGATACTGAAGATCAGAAAATCCTTAAACATGGAGACTTTTAACCATAGTCTCTAAAAATAGAGAATCATAAAGTCATGGGGCTGATCATTAAAGCATACAGTCATGAAAATTAAATTACTAGAATCAGATTCATTGAGCTAAAGGATAGCGTGGATCCAGCACTAACATTTTGGAATTAAGGAAGAAGAAAGTTGTGGATTTATATTACCCAAATGTTACATTCAGATACTCCTAGTCAGAAATTCAAATCAAATAATATATACCTAAGAACTTAAAAAATCTAAAACTACATAAAGTGGCAGCTCCCAAGAGTGGCATCATATTTTCAGGCACAAAATCTTGGTGTTCCAGTACCCCAGCTTTGTTTGTTTGTTTGAAGAGAAGGAATTTCATTATCTGGCCTGCCCACCAGGGGTGCAGTGGCTAGTCACAGGCTGGATGGTAGCACACACTACAGGCTCAAACTCCTGAGCTCAAGTATGCTCCTGCCTCAGCCTCCCATGTAGAGGGACTACAGGTATGTGCCACAGCCGTTGGGCTTACTTCCAGTATCTTAAATATAATTAATAGGTTTGTAGACTTTGACCAAAAGCTTTATAGTCACAGACATATACTCATAGTCAAAGAACTTAGATTCTGGGTCATGGAATTTTAGAATTATAGGATCACATTCTTTGATTTGTGAAATCACGTTAGGATTAGAATAATGATCCAGAATTTAAAATCCGAAAATCTGCATGGAAGAATCTTGAAAATACAACCACAAGACCCCATATTATAAGGTCCTCCTGATATAATCCAGTTAAAATTTAAAAGTTTTAAGTCTTTTTTTTTCCGTTTTGGAAAAAGAAACAGGAAGAAACTTGAATTTTCTCTTCCTCATTACTTTGAAGTAGAAAACTGGGAGTTTTGTATAGCAAGTGTAAAAACTCCCTCTCCATTCCTTCTGCACCCCTCTGCTGAGTAAAATCGTGGAGCAAACAGTATGAATGTTTCCACACAACCCGGGTCGATGAAACGAGAATCTGGGCTTCGCCTGGTTCTTTCGAAGGCAGCTGCCAAACGCTTAACCGCTAAGCCTGCCCTCAGCTCACCACCACGAAGAAAGCAACTGAAACTCTCAAAGGTGTACCACTCACTTATCGCCAGAAACCTCTGCTTGGGATCTCCCCTCCGTCCAGCCCTGCACCCACCCTTCTATCCTTCCAATCCCCTCTATCCTTCTAATCTTCCCAGCTGACTCGTGGCTGGAGCCTCCGGAGCCGGCGCCACCAAGCCTGGAATCCTAAGGGTAGAAAGGCCCTCCAAGATCAACACATGCCCTTCAGCTCCTAATTCTCAGAGTAGAAAACTGACACTCCTGGGAGAAGAAGAGACAGGCTCTACTCCCAGTGAATGGCCTCGGCGTTGCAGCGCAAGGAGTTGGAGGGGCTGCGCCGCCAGGAGGGCCGGGACGGAGTCCTGCCTCCGACACCCTAATAAACTCTCAGAGTATCAGACACGAAGCTACAGGGTCCCATCTGCGCTCCCCATTCCCGGGGAGACTCGCCACCCGGAGCAGCTCCCTTCTTTCGTCTCCCTCACCGCCCCTACCCCGCTAACCTTCCCACTCTGCTGCGGAAAGGGGGACTTTGGCTGCCCCCCAGGGTCGTGAAAGCTTCCGGGTGCCCTCTCTGACCTGGGGAAATTGTAGGAGGAGGTTACAGCTAGAGCCTGTCAACCTAGCCTGCATCGTCTTTAATCCGTGCGCCACTGTCCATCATGTAGACTGGGGTCCCGAGTCACTCAAAGACGGATGATTGGGGGCAAGGGGACGACTTTTCCCTAAATATTGACAACAGAAGGGCTTTTGAAATCCAAGCCCTGAGTAGAGTTAAGGAATCTAGGACCTAAGAGGGGGGAAAGTGGCTAACTCTGCCGCACAGTCGGAAAGCGCAGTCCTAAAAATGACGCAGGTTTGAGGCTCAGATAAACGGAGAAGTAGACCAGCGGTCACCTTCCCTTTAAGCCCTAGGGAACCTCGTCTGAAAGATGCGGGGACTGGAATGGTTTGGAAATCATACCGAAAGACCTCAGGAAACAATCTCCCAGATCTCCCTTCCCGTCCTTCACCCCACGATAACCAAGCGCCCTCTCCGGCAATGCTCACCCTCTCAGGGCAGAAAATTGAGGTGAGCCCGTCCTTTTCACCTGCGAGTCCCAACCCTCAGCTGAGGCCGGAAAAGTCCGGAAGCGCAGAGTTTGGGCCCTGAGGGATCCGGAGCGAGCAGTCGCTGGACTCTGAGCCTCAGTCTCCCCGTGGGCGCGCAGAGGGGGGCTGGCCCCCGGGAGGATCTCCAAGCTCCCGCCCAGCTCTGACGTTGTGGTGCTTCTGCCGCACCGCCACAGCTGCACCTACCTGGGGAGGCGCGCCGGGCCCCGGGGGCGGGCAGTAGTGGGGGGAGCAGGCCGGGAACTGGCGCCGCCCCACGCTTCCCGACGTCTTTAAGGAGGAGAAGCCGGAGGAGGGAGGAGCCGGTCCGGGGGTGTGCAGAGGAGCGCCTCGCCAGCGGTTCCCAAGGCTGGAGTTCAAGGCTGCGAAGAGGAGCAGTCCCACGCCATCCCTCCTGGGCCCGCGCCCAGACCTTGAGGCCCGCGCCTTACCTCCCTGACCTTGGCCCTGCCTGCCACCTTGGCTGCAGGGGCGCAGCATGGGCGGACCCCGGCATATCGCCCCGCGCCTGCACTAACTGCCCTTGCTTAGGCCTTTGGGCCGCAGCTGCTTCTGTGCACACGGTTATCCTAGATCCAAGCGGGACCCGAGACCCGCCTGCTGCAGGCTTCCCAACCTCGGAACCACTTCCGGACCCCTTGACTGCCTGGCACCACCACGTTCAGGACCATCCAGCGGGTGACCGGAGCCTATTCCTCGTGCCCACCGCCACTGCCTGGCCTCGAGCTACACAACACGGGCTGAGCCGTCGGTGGGCGGGACGCTCCTGTGCCACTGCCTGCACCACGCTAGCCGGAGCCTGTGGGCGCCGAGCCTCCAGCTTGCTCTAGCCTGGGGAGCTGCGCTCTCAGTACCAGGCCACGAGGACCTCCAGAACTCTTCCCAGAGGATCCTAGCGTCGGATCCACGGACCTCACGTCCCAAGCCAGCCGCTCCCAGACCCGCCTGGCCACCCCGACCCTTGACAGAGGCGGGTAGCACAGACGCCGGGGGGGTCAGGGCGGCTAAGCCATGACTGCTGAGAGCGGGCCGCCGCCGCCCCCGCCCCAGCCCGAAGTACTGGCAGCGGTGAAGGAGGAGAGCGGCGAGGCCGGAGAGACTGGGACCGGAGTCCCGGCGGAGGCAGCTGGCCGTGGCTCGGGCGGGCGGCGCCGCAAGCGCCCTCTGCAGCGCGGGAAGCCGCCCTACAGTTACATCGCCCTCATTGCCATGGCCATCGCTCACGCGCCGGAGCGCCGCCTCACGCTAGGCGGCATCTACAAATTCATCACTGAACGCTTCCCCTTCTACCGCGACAACCCCAAAAAATGGCAGAATAGCATCCGCCACAACCTCACACTCAACGACTGCTTTCTCAAGATCCCGCGCGAGGCCGGCCGCCCTGGCAAGGGCAACTACTGGGCACTAGACCCCAACGCTGAGGACATGTTCGAAAGCGGCAGCTTCCTGCGCCGCCGCAAGCGCTTCAAGCGTTCAGACCTCTCCACGTACCCGGCCTACATGCACGACGCGGCGGCCGCCGCAGCCGCAGCAGCCGCTGCCGCTGCCGCCATCTTCCCGGGAGCCGTCCCGGCCGCGCGTCCGCCCTATCCGAGTGCCGTCTACGCGGGCTACGCTCCTTCGTCTCTCGCCGCGCCGCCACCGGTCTACTACCCTGCCGCGTCGCCAGGCCCTTGTCGCGTCTTCGGCTTGGTTCCTGAGAGGCCGCTCAGCCCAGAGCTGGGGCCAGTGCCGTCGGGGCCAGGCGGCTCTTGCGCCTTTGCCTCTGTCGGCGCCCCCACCACTACCACCAGCTACCAGCCAGCCGGCTGCACAGGGGCCCGGCCGTCTAACCCTTCAGCTTATGCGGCCGCCTACGCGGGCACCGATGGCTCATACCCGCAGGGCGCTAGCAGCGCACTCTTTGCAGCTGCTGGACGCCTAACTGGACCCGCTTCGCCCTCCGCAGGTGGCAGCAGTGGCTGCATTGAGAGCGCGGTAGAATTCTATGGGCGCACGTCGCCCGGCCAGTTCGGAGCGCTGGGGCCCTGCTACAACCCTGGAGGGCAGCTTGGAGGGTCTAGTGGAGGCACCTACCATGCTCGCCATGCCCCCGCCTATCCTGGCGGGATAGATCGGTTTGTGTCAGCCATGTGAGCCAAGCGTAGGGACGAAACTTAGACACCTCGCCTGCCCATACCAACTAAGTTTTCCCGCTACCAAAAGGACCCAACTGGAGAGAGGACCCAGTTGGGACCCACATGAAAGGACCGAAAAGTCTGTAGAGGCGCACCGCGTACACACTGGTTTACTTTGCAAATGGGAAGAGCGTGGAGTGAGCCAGCCAGAGGCCTTGGACTAGCTCTAGAGACCCTCGATGGGACGAAGCCCTAAAGGACATATCTTTCTGGCATTCCTTCAGGGAGTCCTTGGCGATAAGGTGGGGGGTGGGGGGAAACAGCATGTGTCCACACCAGAGTCCAGGATCCGAAGTGTGGGAAATCACATAACTTCACTCTCCATGTGCTGCTGAAAACTCGGGCCTTTTTACTTGGTTCGCTTCTTTGGCCTTTGCGCGGCGCGTTATTACAATAAAGGGCTCAGACTGTGCCATTATTTTTAAAGTAATGAGGACAAATTTGCTTTATAAAAGAGAAATGGGAGAATTCTTTCTGCTCTGGTTTACCTGGGTTGGTTTTTCCTGCCTCTGAAGCCCACAGACCTAGCTGTGAGTCTATGCTTCAGCTCCCCAATGTGACCCAGTCCCTTCACCTGAACCTTCAGTCTCCCGATTGGATACACAAGAGGCCTGCGTGATTCTACCTTGTCTTAAGACCACATCATGGCATCATGGTAGATGCTGTCCTGCATGTTTGGCAGCATTGGTGGGCCACCCAGGCCTCTGTGTAGCCATCCAAAATCTTACTGCTGTTCTCAGGAATGGTAACAGAGCTCACAGCAAGCGTCTAACCTAACGTCCCAGGATTAGTTCCAGACAGCAATTATATCATAATTAAATTGAACTTTTGAGCAGGATGTGCTGGTCATTCCATAGCTATGACTGCCCAGTCATAAATATGATTTCTAGTAAGATAAATAGCTATACATTAATCTGTTGTCCACCGTTTCTTTCCATCAAACAGCTCTGGATCAATGGGTAAACTAAGTTCAAGTATATGAGAGAACTTGGGGGAGGCATGGTGTATGAGCCCATAGCTAACAGTTTTCAGTAGCAAAGATTGGCTCTTCCATCCCTGCTACACCTTAGCAGCCTGCTCATGCAAAAATGAAATTAGAGTGATTAATGAAATAAGCTTTAGAACCTGGATTTTTAATTTTGTTTTTGTGTTTATTTTAAAGCAGCAGCTCGGCTCACTAAAATCTGAAAACCTGACAACTCTCCCACTTGAGAGATCTTTTTATTCTGGGGCAAAATTTTCCAATGTCAAACTATTTCAAAGTTTCCCTTCACAACTCTCAGATAAACTTGAGTGTTCAGATGAATCATTTTAATAAAAATCTTTGAGCAAGTGAGTTTTGGCAAGAAAAACTCAGCATCTTTCTGCATAGTTAACTTGGTAGGGAAGGGAAACAGAAAAAAGAAAGTCGTACAAAAACCATTGTAATTTTTATTTTTATTTTAGGGACTGCACTACTCTGTTTTCAAAGACATGTGAACTTGGTTAAGTCCAGACAGAGATTTGTCCAAATCAGTGCTCCCCGGTAGAAATATAATGTGAGCAAAGCCACATATGTTACTTTAAAATTTTCTAATAGCCAGATTAGTAAACTAAAAAGAAACAGGTGAGATTAATAATATGTTTGTCCAATATAGCCAACTATTATTTCAACATATAATCAACATAAAATTTGTTGAGATGTTTTGCTCTTTTTTCATACAAAGCCTTTGCAATTTGGGGTGTATTTTACACTTACAGCATATCCACATTTGGACTACCTACAATCCACATACTCAATAGCAACACGCTTGGATAGTGCTGATCTAGATGCTGGTCTTTCCTGCCTTTGGTAGTAGTAAATGAACACCTGGAAGTGAGAGGCAGCTAGAGTACCAATCCTGCCCTGGTGGGTCCAGATTCCAGACCAACCCTGTGACCTTGGAAAAAGCCCAGGTACTGGGCCTCCCTCCTCTCTCTATGAACCTTTGCAGGAATAGAATTCAAGTGTTCTCCATGTGCAGCTAGACAAGCTGGCCGACCCAGGCACAGAGATCAGATTGCCATGCCTGATTGGCAAGCCCCAGGTTGGGGCTGGAGAAGAGTGGTCTTTGCACCTAGTTACTGCAGGAGATGCCTTTCTTTGTTTGCTATTTAGCAAATCCAGGGCTTTGACAGAGCCATTACCTCAGGCCAGTTTCTTCTCTGGTGTTCTCATTTGTGAAAGGGACATTGGCTACCTCAGAGGGTCCTCCTAGAGTTAAAGGAGACAAGAAAAGTGGAAACACACCCTGTAAACTGTAAAACGCCGAGCACAGGAAGGCGGAAAGGCTTTAATAAATAGGAGCTGAATTGTAACGAAGCCTCTTGGAGAAAGATGAAATGGGAAACAGCAGGTGTCCTTGTAAGCTTGGGCGACAGGTAAGATTATGCCAAAGGCAGGGGTCAACGCCAGGAGGAAAGGGTTGTTCCTCGGAGAGACTTGGGTGTGTATTACAGGAACCTCGAGGAAGGGGGAGACCGGGAGGGTTGGGATCAGGATGAAGACAAAGGGACAGCCGTTCTCAGCTTCCCGCGGACGGGCAGCACACGGAGCTTGAGCGCTGTCGCCCGGCCGGAATGGGCTCAGCGTAGCGGAGCGAATGCCTCCCAGACGGTGCGCGGCTCCCCGCTTCACCCACCCGCGAGGTCGCAGGCTGACCCTCCAGCCCGCCTGGCTCTAGGATCTTGAGAGCAGTCATCTTGGAATGCCAGCTCTAGGAATTTCCTCTCCGTGGGACAGGACCTCCGCGTCGCGCATCGGAGAGGCTCAAGGACTGAAGATGCGCTTCTTTTTGTTTTATTTTTCTTCTTCCTATTATGAACACCAAAAAATCGTTTGCTGCTCTGGGGGCCCAGCACCTCCAGCGTCGTGTGCTGGCGCCCTTGGGCTGTGGGTAATTAGATGCGTTTTTCCCTAATTGCCCAAGGCTCGTTAGAATTCGCCCCAGAGCTGTAACATTTATTTTCTTTCAAATTAACTTTGCTTGCAATTAAGTTTAGGAAACCAGCAACAAAAGCAGATTTGGCCCGAGGTCGTTAACTATGAAAATGGATTAGGGAACGTTCTTCCCCAATTTAAGGGGAACATTCCTGCGGCCAGAGCTTTGGGAGAACTGTCCGGACCCCAGGGGCAAAGTAGGAGCAGAAAGCTGCTCGCCCGGGTAGTGGGCGCTGGCAGCAGTGGTGGCCTTTCCCATCTGGGTGATTCCTGTTCCCTTAAGAGTAAAGATAACGTCGTTCAAGGATTTCCGGGTGGTTTAAGCTGGATGCACTATGTGCGGATGAAAGGAGCAGATTCCTAAGACAATCTCGTTTTCTAAGAACTTTGTGAGAATTATCCTTTACTAAAATTATTTTCTTATTACAAAATCAGTGTGTGTTTATTGTTTTAAAAAGACAGGTAAGAGGGAAAAGGAGGGTGAGAAATAGCAAAAGAAAGTGAAAAAAAAGTGAAAGGAACCTATTGTTCACCAAAGAAAGCACAGTTACCACTTCAGTACATACCTTTTCTGGATTTTGTTTTCCTTTTCCCGGATATGGGAGGCCTGAGTTGCTGAGAGATCTCACTGAATTGCTGTGAGATCTTGAACAAGTTCCTGCCCGCCCTGGATAGGCCTCAGTTCCCCCACCCGGGTGCAGATCCCCTTACCCTCACATCCTCTAACTCTTGCTGCTTTGCACATTTGAATCCAGGAGGTGCTACCAAAGGCCAGAAGAGAGGCTTGGGGGAAGACAAGGAGACTGAGGTCTGGTCCCACACTCCTGGGAACTTGCTAGAAATGCAGGTTCTCAGGCCTCACTCCAGACCTATCAGCCCAGCACCTGCCTTTCAACAGGGCCCTCAGGTAATCCGTATGCTGTGGGCAAAGAAGTAGAACTTTGGGGGAAAAAATGTTTTATGTTGTTAAGATCAGAGATGCCAGTATACCCCCCAGGAGCCTCTTGTTTCTGGCCAAGAATCCTAACCAGTGTCCAAACTGCCTTGTGACTCTGGCTGCAGAAAAGAGAAAGAACTGGAGAGCAGGGGGACAGGGCTGGCTGGAGTGTTCACCTCTTCCCAAGAGGTACTTTCTGAGTCTTGGAATCCTAGCCTTTAGAATGCAACTCATCTCATGTTCCCAGCTGTATCAGTGACTGTGACAATGACATTCAACTAGAGTATGGGCGCCAGCCACGTACACCTAAGGTGGCGGGTTCAGATCCCCAGCCCAGACCCGCCAAACAACAATGACGTCTGCAACCAAAAAATAGCCGGGCGTTGTGGCAGGCGCCTGTGGTCCCAGCTACTTGGGAGGCGGAGGCAGGAGACTCGCTGGAGCCCAGGAGTAGGAGGTTGCTGTGAGCTGTAATGCCATGGCACTCTACCCAGGGGGACAGCTTGAGGCTCTGTCTCAAAAAAAAAAAAATCAACTAGAGTATATCTGAAAGGATCTTGAAAGCTGGGGTGTTAGTTAGAGTCAGAGCAGAAACTCAGCTCCTTACTCTCAACTAAGGAACTTTGGAGACTTTGAATTCAATCTCTGTATCCTCCCTGAGGAGCAAATATGCCCAAGTATGGGATAAACTTGGCTTCTGACAGTCCTAAGTTTGGGATAGTTGGGGAAAAAATAAAGCTTTCTGCTCAGGACACAATGGCCAGCAAGAAGAGGCTGTTAGCCTGGGCTGAAGGATCCTCTAGGGTCCTAGGAACCCTAAGGAGTCCCTGCCCCAAAGACACATACTTTTCTGGAGAACTTCTGTATTCTTCCTGTTCCTGAGAAGTGCTATCTCCTGGGTGGGTGTTGACGTGACAACAGAGTTGGAAAAATATGTCTTGATGAAAAGCAATTCTGACAGAGCCATGTACCATGAAGGGTGGGGCAGGGACTCAGATTGGGGAAGCATGTTCCTAGGATCACAGAGCCATACACTGAGAGAACCAGGACTCTCATCTCAGTGCTCATATCAGTTCTCAGTAGGAATACATAAGAATACCGTGAGTGTGTGCAGAACTTCTATAGAGCTAAAGAAGTGGCATGTGACCTGCCCAAGATTTCACTGTAAGTGTCCAAGCTGGAATAGAACCTATGCCCCACCACGGGAGTCTGCACTTGATCATCATCTTTATGTGGAAGTAGAAGTAATCAAGTGGGAGAAGTGAATGTAGGGGTTAGAGGTTGAGGGTAGAGTGCAGTTTGGGGATGAGCTTCCCAGTCAGGGACTTCATTACCTGGATGGGCAATCTGAGCCCATGGTTAGTTCAATAATGGCTTGGAACTACCTAGAGAGAAAGTGGTGTGACTAGTGCTTCTCAGGCCAAACTGATCAGTGAATAAAATTTAAAGTGGGGTGGATGGGCAGAGTAAAGGGAAGACAGGAAGCCCTTGATGAGTTTGGCTCCTGGTCTTGCTGTCCCTGCCCTCTCTCCAGGGCCTCCTGCTGGCTAAGGCCAAGGCCAGACTTTACAGAGTGCCTGGAGTTGTCCCCGCTGCTTGGCCTCAGGAGAGGAATACTCTCCACTGTCTGTGGAGTTCCCTGTGCCCCTGTGCCACCCTCCACCCCCTCTTCTGAGAGCAAAGGCTCAGATTTCCAGTTCAGGCCAGAAGAGTTAACCTGGCACAGAAGCCCATAGTCAGGAAGGCTGGGGATCAGCTCTCAGCCCCTCCCAGGATGAGAAAGGGATTGGGAAGCCAGAATCAGGGTGAATCTCAGGCTGGGTGTAGAGTCCCAGTTTATCTCGCTATCTGAGAAGGTGGAGAAGTGAGAACATGCTTCTCTTGAGGGTGTTGGCAGAGCAGAGCCCCAGCTATGGTTTTTCAGGCATGGAGGCTCTCAGCAACCAAGCCATAAACTGACAGTCACAGCCGCTGCCCTCAGTGCCCCCAGCCAGCCAGGGCCTCCCATAGGTGTCCCGCCCCCATCCTGCCCCCACTGCCAGCCTCACCCTTCAGAAGTTGAACTCCAATCTCAAGGAGCAGGCTACCTGCTGTCTGTAGCAGAAAGCCTCACCTCTTCCCCTGGCACTCAGGATCCTCTGTGACCCTTATGCCAACCATGTTGCAGCCTCATTCCTATAGCTGCCCTTCCCACCCACGTAGGCTGCAGCCAACAGGCCATTTGCTGTTCCCCAGATACCCCATGTGTTGCTGTGGCCGTGAATTTGCTCTAACCATTCCCTTTCCAGGAACCGGCTAACCCCATGCTGTACCTCCAGCCTTCACAGCCACCAGCCCACTCAGGAGCCCCCCACCTCTCCCTGATCACAGCACCAGCCTCCTAACCCAGCCTCCTGCTTCCTCCCTCCTTCCTGGGCAGTATTCCCCACAGTAGCCAGCATCACCCAGCTCAAACATCAGCCAGACCATCGCTCTCGTGGAGACCCAGACCTCAGGACAGGTGGAGCAATTAGAAACATGGCATTTCCTCAAGCAGTCCTGTGAAGGATTTCTTACTCTTTAATATGAAAAAATAACATTTAATATTAGTGTTTTCAAAAATTTTCCCTCCCAGGTAGCACTTCCCTTTACTTCAAATGTTTATCACAACCTCATACAACTATTCAACGTAGGTTGGGATGGGGTCTGCCATCATTTTCCCTGGACAAGTGCTCATGAAGAAAGAACAGCAGCCTTTCTTGGGGATTGTGCACAAGGCATTTGATGGTAAAATGGGGGTGACCAGAGGGACCACAATGAGAACACTATACAGTGGGCAGCTCTGGAAAGGGATGGAACAACGTACCCTCCTTCTGGCATATTCACGAAGGCATGCAAGATGCTGCCAGTGGTCTACCCAGACATCTTCTCCCCTTCTTCTTTGCTCACAAGATCCTGATTTTGTTCAGGTTTCAGTTGGTGATGTGTTTTAGAGGAAGTCTTACCCCTCGGGGGTCAATCTTGACTTCCCTAAGGTAAACATGGTGATAATTCCACCACCCTTGTGAGTGAATGATTTAGAAACGTGCACAGGATACTTTCCAGGCCAATGAGATGTTCAGGCTTACTGCAGACTTCTGAGAAATGTGTATTCTTAATTAAAAACAGACAAGGGGGCCAGGTATGGTGGCTCACACCTGTAATCCCAGCACTCTGGGAGGCTGAGGCAGGTGGATTCCTTGAGCTCAGGAGTTAAAGACTAAGAAAGAGCAAGACCCCATTTCTACTAAAAATAGAAAAACCTAGCCAGGCATTGTGGTGGTGCCTATAATTCCAGCTACTTGGGAGGGTGAGGCAGGTGGACTTCTTGAGCTCAGGAGTTAAAGATTGAGAAAGAGTGAGACCCCATTTCTGCTAAACATAGAAAAGAAATAGCTGGCTGTTATGCAGATGTCTGTAAGTCCAGCTACTTGGGAGGCTTAAGCCCAAGAGTTTGAACTATGACACCATGGCACTCTACCCAGGGCAACAGAGTAAGACTCTGTCTCCTCTGTCTCAAAAAAATAAAAAATAAAAATAAAAGAAACAAGAGAAAAGAAACCGCCCTTTCCCACCTGTGGGTGTTGTTTGCGTGTGACAGTCTAGGAATATGGCAGCCACGTGGGGCACCAGCCTAGGAGAACACACTACCCTGCTGGGGATGCAGAGCAGAAAGGCAGGAAGGGCTTGGGGCCTGATGACATCACTAAGTGCTGAGAAAGTGACTCTGCAACCATTCCTGGTCCCTGGAGGCCCTGCTGTCAGGGATAACACATGTCCTCCAAGAGGAAGACGCTTCTCCTTGGGCTCCCTGTGGCCAAATGTCTCCTGACTGATACAGAAAGTGACCCTTACAGGGCAGGGGGAAACTGAGTCTTGGTTTATTTGCTTTGAGACTTCTCCTCCATTCTTATAAATAAATGTGGAGATACCAGCTAGTCTCACGCCTTGCTTTATAGAAGGAGAAACCAGGGAAGGTACTTTCCACAGTTAACCTTGTAGACGCTAAGCCAGGGCCCTGCCTTGACTTCAGGTGGCTTAGAAAAAGCACAGCTGACACAATAGTCCCAACATTATCTAAGAGCCTCTATGCTTCGGGTGTACCAAGTGCTTTCACGTGTGTTACCTCTTTGGCTTTTCACAGTTGCCCCAGGAAGAAACAGGTTTCAACTGAATTTTTTTTTCAGGTGAGGAAACAGGTTTAAGAAGAGAGGTGACAAGGAGAAGTTATGTGACCTTTGCGTGGGAGGGTCTGACCCTCAACCCAGGTGTAACAAGTCCTCAGCAAAATGAATTGGAAGTCTGGGGACTCCCCCCACCATGGAAATCAGGAGACCTGCATGCTTGTGTGGGCTGCAGCTCAGGAGTCCTTTCTCTTCCAGCTTCTGAGCAGGGTGGATGCTCCACGCACCCCTGACTTATCTCCATAGGGCGTGCAAGGCCTGAAGATAATGGCTGTAAGTGCATAGATCTCATTGCTTCAGCTCCTACAAAGTAGGATGCTTAGTGCCAAAGCAGAAAGGGACTGGCTTTGGCTGAAAACAAATCCTACCATCACGGGACAGTGCCTCCTGTCGCTCCACCCAGAACCCTCCCAGCTTTAGCCAGCGTGGGTCTCATCAAGGCCAAGGCTGCAGAAGCAGGCCTGTAGTTTACAGAGCACCTGGGAGAGGCTGTGGGTAGCTGGGTAATTTCCAAATTAATTGTAGGAGAAACCTAACAAAACAATCTGCAGGCTAAGCATCCCAGGAGCTGCCCATGAGACTGACAGCCTGGAATCCAGGGAGTACAATGCTGCCGACCACAGGCGGGAGGGCCCTTCCTCCTTGGTGGAGGAGGGCTGATTTCCTTCCAACAGGGGCCCGTCTGGGCCTGCAGCTGGGCCAAGAGGAGAGCAAAACCCAAAACTGAAACAACCCTTCCACCCAAATCCCAAACCACAATTAACATAAACAGCTTTCCTGAAACTCTACTGCAAGGTTAGCTAGCCCAGTAAATACGTCCTGCTGTACACCTTAGCAAGAGGATTTCAAGCGTCATTTTGAAGAATTTTTCCAGAATTCATCCTCAGGAAACCAAGGCTGCTCCCATTGCCCCCATGCAGACTACACACAGGTGTGAAATGAACCCGAAGCCTCTGCTATATTTTTGGTAAGAGTCAAATCTTACCTTTGTTGGGCACTTTGCAGCTTTCAAAGAGGCTGCCTGCCTTCATGAAAAAAGCATCGGTCAAGTCCCCACTCTGATGCCTGAGAAAGTCTCAGTTCCCACAAACCCCCCTAGGAAGTAGCAACTATGAACTGGGTAATAGTAGGAGCTGTCTGAAGCCAGACAGTCTGGCTCCAAAGTTTCTCAGTAGTGACACTTCGTGTTACTGAGGCTCCCCAGTTTGCCAAGAGGTAGTAGGCTAAAAGGTAAAATACCCAGGGCCTCATCCCTGTGTAGCCACCATCTTCGTGTGTGACCTTGGGTGAATTCCTGGCCTTCAGTATTTGCATCTCTACAATGGGTAGATGTGTGTGGCTGGGGGCAGTCAGATGGACCTCCAATGTCCCCTAGAATAATATTTAGTGAGTCTGAGTCTCCCTTCCATGAATGTAAAGATGAGGATGAAATGGCATATTTCTGTAAATTGCAGTGTGATCATTTATTATTTTCTAAACCCTTCCATGCATGTCATTATCTCATGAAATCCTCACAGAAACCCCAAAGTGAGTGAGATGGGGGAAGTTTTACTGCACTACAGTTTACAGCATGGAGAACTGACACCCAGAGGAGTCACCCAGCAGGTAGGGTAGAGCCCACCCTAGACTCATGACTCCAGGCTCTGCCCCCATGCTGTCACTATTACATTGAATGAATTTTTGTAGATAGATGAACACCCACAGTACATTCATGATTTCCCCCACTGTGCTGGGCACTGTGCTTTGCCTGTGGTGGGTGTCCACAGCACTGCAGACCTAGCAAAGTTGTATGGAGGCTTGGTTACTTAGCCTGAGTCCAGGGAACTTAGGTCTGCATCCCCCCAGATACGGGCCTGATCTTACAGGTTCCTCACATCTTGTGTTCCCATGGATAACCTGGGTCCCCAAGCCCTTGCCCTCTATTCACCACCTCCTATGTTCACCTTCCAGATGGGGCACTGATGGTTGCCCCTAACCTGCCCTGGGACCTAGGTCCTCATACCCTATGTATCATTCTCTGCCAATTCTATACGGTCACACATGGAGCTTTTGACATGGCTCCCATCCCATGATCCCTGCCTCCTGGTAGTCACACCCCTTAATTCCTGTCCCTTGAGTATGGATTGGACCTAGTAAAAAGGTATAGGACATACCTTCTGTGATTAGGTCACAAAGACCATGACTTCCACTTTGCTAACACTCTCTCTTGCTTACTCTAATGAAGAAAGCTGCCATGTTGTAAGATGCAGTATGAAGAGGCTTGTATGGTGAGGAGACACGGGACTTGTGAGGAACGGAGGCTTAGTCCGACAGTCTGCCTGTCCACACAAGAGATCGTGGAAGCGGATCCTTCCCAGTAGCAGCCTGAAATGACTCTAGGCTTGTGAGAGACCCTGAAACTAAGGACCTGGCTAAGCTGTGCCACAGAAACAGTAGACAAGAAATGTTGTTTTAAGCCATTAAGGTTTAGAGACAATTTGTTATGCAGCAGTAGATAACTGTCCCACAGGGGACTCTCTGGCACCAGTCTATGGCCAGCCTTCCCCAGCACATGCGTGCGCGCGCACACACACACACACACACACACACACACACACACCCCGAGAGGGATGGCCTCTTTCCTTTGGGATGGAAGATTGAAGTCCTTCTACCAGCTCAGCAGAAAAGTGTCGAGGGTACCCTGAAGCCTGGGAACCCCACGCTTGTGCAGAGGGAGCAGAGAGATTGAGAAACCCACTGGATATGACAGAGGGAGGAAAGGAGGGAGGATCAGGGAAACCAACCCCAGTGAGCCCACACCTATGCTTAGGACCCCTATTACCCAGCCACGGGAAAGTGAGTATTTCACTACTTCTGTGGAGAGGATCCCAGTTTCATAATATCCAAATCCATCTCACAGCCTTTTTCAAAATGCCTATGTGCAGTGTCAATAAAAGCAGATTCAATTCACTTTCTTTTGGCCTTTAATTCTAACATTAAGATTAGAATTAACTGCTCCCAAAAGGAAGTGAGTAACACGCATTACAACCTTAAGCAAGAGGCTTACCTTTTAGACCTCAGCCAACCCCAGTCTGGGCTGAGGTTTGCTTTGAATTGCCCTCATGACTTCTGCTCCAATCTGTGTCTGGACGCAGTTGAGAGAGTGGCATTATTTCCTAACATTCTCTTCTCCTGCACGTTGAGAAGAAATACCACAAAGGGAATCTTGAAGCTACCCAACCCCATAATAAGATCTTTCTGACTATACTGCAGAAAAATCAGATAGGATATGCCATGATTTAAAGTAGGGCTGTGAGTTCAGAAAACAAACACCACGTGAGCCAGCGAGGGATGGGTAACAGCATGTGTGAAAAAGGCTTAGCCAATGCTAAGCTCCCTGTGAGTCAGGGGTGTCATGAGGCTGCCATAATAATACATTTTATTTGAGGCAGCATTAAAAGAAGTAGAGTGCCCAGAGTAAGGAGGTACTGGCCCTGCCAACTTTGCCCTGCTCAGAGTGTCTGCTTTGTCCCTGACAATGTCCCATACTTTCTGGTGGACATTGATTAAATGGTATACATCACAAGAAAACAAGGAGGATGGGGCAGGGGCTGGGAGGAGCACTTGGGTAAATTAGGCTCCTGTTACCTAAAGAAAGCCAGACTGGGGCACACCCCTTTCTTCAAGATCCTGAGGAATTTCTAGGGTAGAGAAGTTGGGAGGGGGATCATAGATAGGGATCAATGCTACATAGCATCAGATTTCAGTTAATAAAAAGAAGAAATCTGAAATAGCTGGAGGTAGCCAAGAGTCAGGCTGGCTGTCTCAAGCAGTTGTTCTCTTCCCATTCTGGAGGGGTGTCCAGACAGAGTTGAGAAAGGAGTCAGTGGGGATGTTGTAAGAGAATCCATTCTCTGGGGAAGGGTTGGGTCCAAATGACTTTTGAGGCCACTTCCAGCCCTGAGTCCTTGGGATATCAGTTACGCACTGAAGATTCACCCACATACACATTTCTTGATTGTACATTCCATCCTATAAGGCATTCAAGAGCCATCCCAAGAAGGACTAGGCAGTGTAGCCCTTCACACAACATGATCAATCAGGGTTCTTTGGTTGCAAGCAACAAAATATGACTTTGAGTAATCCATCAATAACAGGAATATATTCGGAGGTATGAGACAGTTCACAGAACTAAAGGGAACTCTCAAGAATGAGGCCTTGGACGGCTTACAGCAGAATTCTACCAAACCTTTAAAGAGGAACTAGTTCCCATACTACTCAACCTTTTCCAAAATATAGAAAAAGATGGAATACTACCCAACACATTCTATGAAGCAAACATCACCTCGATACCAAAACCAGGTAAAGACCCAACAAGAAAAGAAAATTACAGACCAATATCACTAATGAATATTGATGCAAAAATATTCAACAAGATCCTAACCAACAGAATCCAGCAACACATCAAACAAATCATACACCACAACCAAGT
>CAUYTI010009254.1:0-23796 GCA_963575145.1 Galago senegalensis
CAGGCCAGCTAAAATAACAATGACAACCACAACAAAAAATAGCCAGGCGTTGTGGCGGATGCCTGTAGTCCCAGCTACTTGGGAGGATGAGGCAAGAGAATCACTTAAGCCCAAGAGTTGGTTGGAGGTTGCTGTGAGCCATGATGCCACAGCACTCTACTGAGGGCCACAAAGTGAGACTCTGTCTCAATAAAACAAAATAAATAAGGAAGAAAAATGAAAAGAAAAGAAAATTAAAGGGCATTTATGAGTTCATACAAATAGTAAATAGATAAATAGTAAATAGATAGGAAGACCTATCTGAAATAGAGAGATGCTTTAAGTTGGAAAATCATCATTTGCAACCATTATAGTAAAGATGGGATTAATTAAGAATCATTCACAGTTGCTAAATCTCGGGGAACATTTTAATGAGGAACAGAATGTTTTCATGGTCTCAAAGTGTCTCCTTATAGACTGCTTATTAGTTGCAAGAAAAACAAAAAACCCCATTAATTACAGGGGAGAAATTGGACAACTCCTTGGTCAAGGGATCAAAATTAACATCACCAACAAAGGACAGATGGGTGTCTTACAACTCCAGATGGACACAATGTGCTCTATGCAATATTTTGGCCCAGAATGAAAAACCAGAAACTAGTCACGAGGAAACGTCAGACAAATGCAAACTTCTATTTCTATTTTTTTTTAAGGTGGGGGTGTGGTTGGTTGTATTCTTCCAGAATGTCAATCCCCTAAAAGACCAAAGAAGGCTATGGAAGTGCTCCAGATTAAAAGAGGCTAAAGAGGAATGGCAACTAACGCTTATTCCTGACTTTAGACTGGCTCCTGTACTTGAGGGAAAAATTACTAAAACAGGACATTATTGGCTCAACTGTGACTATTAGGATGTGAATGTTAAAGAGTAGATTAAAAATATGCACTAATATTAAATTGACTGAAGTTGATTATGCAAGAGAATATCTCTGATCTTAATAAATACATGGTACTGCAGGATTTAAGGGTAAAGGGCATATACCAACACATATGTAACTTATATTAAGTTCAGAAAAAAATTTTGTGTTTGTGCATGTGTGCACATGAGGAGAGACAGAGAAGGAAAGAAAAGGGGTGAGGGAGAGAAAGAGTGAAAGAGAGAAGCTGTGAATGATAAAACAAAAGAGATCATGTTAATAGGAGTTCATAGGGCGGTGCCTGAGGCTCAGTGGGTAGGGTGCTGGCTCCATATACCAGGCGAGACGGGCCCCCTGGCCAAACCACAACAAAAAAAGTAGCCGGGCATTGTGCCATGTGCCTGTAGTCCCAGCTACTCGGGAGGCTGAGGCAAGAGAATCACCTAAGCCTAGGAGTTGGAGGTTGCTGTGAGCTGTGATGCCACAGCACTCTACCAAGGGCAATAAAGTGAGACTGTCTCAAAAAAAAAAGTTCATAGATAAAAGGCATATGGTGTTCTCTGTACTGTTGATTTTAACAACTTAGCTGTAAGTTTGAAATTATTTCCAATCTAAAAGGCTTTTTTAACAAGAAACAACTTGATTCTAGGGCTTGAAATTTTAGACTATAGGCAAGTATGAATAAAAAGGTAAATAATAAGAGAACATGAAGAAAAGGAGAATTACATCTATGATGAAATCATGTCTATGATGAGTGAAAAAAGCAAGTCATTGAGCTGTGTG
Source organism: Galago senegalensis (assembly GCA_963575145.1). Taxonomy (NCBI): domain Eukaryota; kingdom Metazoa; phylum Chordata; class Mammalia; order Primates; family Galagidae; genus Galago; species Galago senegalensis. The sequence continues at coordinate 1,677 of CAUYTI010009254.1, forward strand.
TAGTGTGATTCTATTTTTGTCTTAAAAATATTAACTTGTATGTGTAGGAACAAAGCCTACTAGAAACTCTGATAAACTGTTAACAAGAAATAGCTACAGAGGGGGAATTTGTGGGCAAGGGAATCCCTTTTAACTTTATATGTAATCTCTGGGTTTTTTTTTTTTTTAAGTAGGTTTTGGGAAAATTTGTGAAAGACTTGTGAAAAAAGGATTACTGGGCCTCCTAAATCCTCTCTGTCTTTGCGCTATGCTGTAGCTCTTAAGTGGTCAAAAACTCACCACAGGGCATGGGGTTCTCATCCACACAAATGCAAACCACAAGATTTCATTTCTTGTGGCTGAATAATATTCTATAGTGTATACATACCAAATTTTTTTATCCATAGTAATTGATAAAAAATTAAGAAATGCAAATAAATGGTGTCTGGTAGAATATACCTGATTATTGTCCTGTGCATAGACTAATTTTGCATACATTTGTACATTTTTTCAGTATTTGTGATTGCCTACGTAAGTGTGGCTCTCCTCTGAATTGGTTTTAACAAGTGGCTGGTTCCCTCATTAATTAATGAGTTTTTAAAATGTTAAACATATGTTCATTTTGTATTTGTGTGAGAGTCATAGTTTTACAATTAAAAAAAAATGTATTCTTTAACACAAGCATTTGTTACTTTTATCACCCAAGGTAAAAATCTATAAACATTTTAAAGAGAAAAGTATTCCTGAGACTTTCCGGAGGTCTTCTAATTCAGAATTCCGGGGGAGGGGTGGTGCTGTGCACAATGGCTTACACCTGTAATCCTAGCACTCTGGGAGGCCAAGGCAGGTGGATTGCCTGAGCTCACAAGTTCTAGATCAGCCTGATCAAGAGCAAGACCCTGCACTGGCTGAGAAAGGCATCGTAAGAGCAACTTCTTTCCACTTGGATGCACTCATCAGTCCTTCCTCCAAACAGCCTGCCATTCTGACCGCCTGAGCTTCACTCAGGTCTGGCCTGAGTTTCCTCTGCTGTTACCTGTTAGCCACCCTCCCCATAAGCCTTCTGCACAGACAGGCATTACTGGAAGTTGCCTGAGCCCAGGAAGCCATCCTGGACCCTGTCTTAAGTATTTAAAGAAAATAAAACTTTGCTTTTGTATCAAAAAAAACCAAAAACAAACAAAGAGCAAAGACCCTGTCTCTAAAAATAGCCAAGGTGTTGTGGCAGGCGCCTGTAGTCACAGCTACTTGGAAGGCTGAGGCAAGAGAATATGAGAATCGTTTGAACCCAGGAGTTTGAGGTTGCTGTGAGCTGTGACACCACGGCACTGTGAGGGTGACAAAGTGAGACTCTGTCTCAAAAACAAAAGCATTCCAGAGGGAGTTCCCCTACCTACTGACACTGTGGTCACTACAAAACCAAACTTCATGTGTCAGCAAAGAGTAAACACCATCAAGTACGGACCCTCACAGATCCCACCCCAGCCTTCTCCAGGGATCCTAGACCACTGGCTGGTGGGATGGGGATGGCCAAAGTCAGAACACCATCCTCTGGGAAAGAGACTGTTTTTGCTTTGATTAGTTCAGCCTCTCAGTGGGCAAGACATCCTAGGCTAATTTGTTCTCTGGATGTTTCAAGGATATATAAAAATAAATGCCAAAAGAGAGTCATAAAAATGACAGTAAATTTTAAACATTTATGCTGAACACATGAATGTTTCAATACAAATTCAGTAAACAGTATAGTATAATTCCACTCTTTATCAGATAAGCTCAGGGTCCTACTGCACTATGGGGTGTGCAAAGCAGATAGGCTGTCCACCCAGGCCAGGGATCTGTTGACCATCCAGACTATGTGTACTACCTCACCAACTTATTCAGGTTTGATGTCCCCAATCCATCTGCCCCTTGCAGTAGCCACCACCAATCACCCCAAAAGGAATCAATTGGTGTCTGGGTAAACAATCTCAATTTTGTATATTTATTGTATATTCAGCCACTTTACCGAATAGGTACCATTTTTCAGCTGATTCCCAGGGAAATTCTAAGAAGATGATTCTATTTTTCCGAATAATTATAATTAATTTCTTTCCTATTTTTTGCATTGCAATGTGGCAGAGACCTGCATCCAAGTCTTGTTTTTTACCTCATTGAGAAAGCCTCTTATGTTTTATTCTTAAGGATGATGCTGGTTAATTGCCTTGACACATCCCTTCTTTATAAATGTGTTTTTATTAAAAAAAGCAAAGTATGCTCAGAAAAAAACTTAGAAAATACTGATGAGCAAAAAGAGAGAAAAGGCATTTATTGTCTCATTACCCCTATACTTAGTATCTGTATATCCCATTCATTATATGCAGCCTCCTCTTCCTTTGGGCTTTCTCAAAGTGTTAACAATGTTTTGATGACACTTTTGTATTATTATTTTAAGATGTTATTAGAAGATTATTATTACTCTTATAGCAAGCAACATTTTTTTTTTTTGCAGTTTTTGGCTGGGGTCAGGTCTGAACCCACCACCTTTAGTACAGGGGGCCGGTGCCCCACTCCTTTGAGCCAACAGGCATCGCCCGTAAGCAACATTTATTTGTAAGTATTATTTCAGCAAGAAGATCTCTCTATGGTGGATACTGTTGTTCCATTTTACAGTAGAGGAAATTGAACCTGAAAAGCATTCCTGACTCCTGTAGACCACATGGCCAATCAACAGCCATTAAGACTCAAACCCCAGTCTTCCTCACACCCACCTTCAAACTCTTACTTATACTCTGCTGTTTTCTAAGCCAGACCTGATTTTGCAAATATAGTTAAAACCTAACTAGAATCCTCCTAGACATACAATTCTGTTATCAGATTGTACACTTAATATATTATTAACATCTTACAATGCCATTTATTATTCTTCTACAAATTTAATGGCTGCAGTGTTTCATTATATGGGTATGTTTTATTCATTTTTAAATGGCTCCATATCAAAGTAAGAAATAAAAACTGGTTGTAAAATATTTAAACAATACATGAGGATATAAAGGAGAAAGTACAAGTTGTCCTTACCCACCCTGCTAAGTCTCCCTACCCAGAAGAATTTGCTATTAACAGTGTGATGTGTTTGGTTTTTACATAGTTCTTCTATGTCATTTATTATATGCAATGTAATTTTTAAATTTTTCTTCAAGGGAATGGAGACATACTGATCTACTGCTAGCTTTTCACCTGCCGTGTATCATGAACATTATTCCAAAACTGATACATCCTTTTTAATGCCCAAGAACCAAGAAGTCACACTTGGCTCTTGGCTTGAGCAGCTAGAAAGATGGGGCAGCAGTGTTTGGGGACTGGAAGACAAGAGGAAGAACCAGTTGCAGGGTCAGAAAGGTCAAGACATAACACACTGGATACCCATTAAATATCTGAGTGGTGATGTCAAGGGGACACTTGGCCCTATGAATGCAGAGCTGGGTATAAAAACATAGGTATCAAAAGAGAGTGGATGGTATGTAAATCCATGGCAATGGTCCCTGCTGCCATCAGAAAAAACATGCTCTATAATTCACTGTGCCCCCTCCCCCCATCTCTCAATACTGGGCCTGTTTCAGTCATTCATTTCCTGTTGGTTAACAGAGGCATTGGCCTTTGGCACAGTGCCAGAGGCTATTAAGAAAAAACATCCAAAACTTGGAACAAAGGCAAAAAGAAGGCAGCCTGTCACTCTAGGCGTCCTAGAGTATTGTTTTTTTTTTTTTTTATCTCTCTTTTTTTTAATTGAATGGTAACTATGTACATTAATGCACTTCTGGGGTACAGTGTGGAGTTTTCACACACAATCCCAAGGACTATTCACCAGGGGGATGCAATCTGCTATTTACTGCAGATCAAAAACCCAGATTCTGTGAAGCTACACATCAGCTTAGAGATTTTTGTTGGGTAAAGATGGGCACCCTGTTGGTTATGGTGTTACTGCCCTGTAGGGCATAACCTGTAATAGTTTTGACCACAGCCAGAGAAAAGCACACTACGGTGCTGACTGTTCTCACTGAAACTTTGATTTTTTTTTACCAGAATTCTCCGCAGTATCAGTCCTTCTCCACTCTCTGGGGCCACTCTAACACATCTCCTGCTTGGCCCACAAACTCAACCTTCCCTTCCTTCCTCCGGGCTCCAAACTAAGGCAGCCTACATACAGCAGCCCAGCCCTGGCCATACCCCGGACACCCTCAGGCAGATCTTCTCCGTCTACTGTGCTGGCTTCTTTCAACCTGGGTCTTTCCTTCAGCTTGAAACATTCCTTATTCCTTTGTTAATTTTCCCCCTTCCTTTTATTCTTTCCCTCCTTCAGGAATTTCTAATAATTGGTTGTTGGACAGCCTAGATTGAACCTCTAGATTCCCCCCCCATCCTATTTTCCAATTGTGTATTCTGATCTACTTCATGAAAGAATACCTCAACTTTGTATTCCATCATTTCTAGTGGGTATTCTAGTCTTCTGTGAAGGGGACGAGGAGGTAGACTGGTTTCCTGGCTGTGCCGAGCAGGAGGCAGGCTAGGCTCTGCTCCTGTGCTTCCAGCCAGGCGCCCTCCCCCATGGGGCTCCCACCCCATGAGCCTTTGGGAGGCTATGAGGGCCAATCAGTTCTTTCAGCCTGGCCTCCTTCATCAACTCTCATCTGCCAAAGTTTTCTGAATTCTCTTATCTCCTCCCACGTTAATTTTGTCCTAAGAGATGATAATGCTTTTATTCCTTTCTGGTATGTTTGGGGAGGAAAAAAGGAAATGCGAGTGATCAACATAGCTTGTTCAATTTGAAGACTATTTTCTTTTAAAAATCTAATTCTATTGATTCACTATTTTTTAAACTTCCTTATGGTAGGTGTTTTTTAGTTAAAAATTTATTACTCATCTCCAGTATTTTCGCTTCAAGGCACACAAGGTGGCCTAAACTGGGTCTTTGGACAACTTTGTGATGTTTTCTTCATATCTCAGTTGACAGTCAACTTAGGATAATTTTCCAAATGATAATTGATGAAAATGCATGTTCTCTCTAGGGTAAGAGCTTGATGTATTTCAGCTTATTAAACCTTATTAATTATTAAAATCCTCTAGGTTCTTATTTTTTGCCTCCTTGATCTGTAATAAACTAATACTTGTAGCAAGTTAGTCTCAAATGCAATTGTTTCTGTCAATTTTTTCCTTTGCATTTTTGCTTCCTAGTTGATGCTATTTTATCCACAAATAAAGGTTTCCACCTTTTGGACCTTCATTATAAATGCCATCCATCAACATGAGATGATTTCTCTGTCCTTTTCATTGCTATCTCCTTGAGCTCCATGCCACTACAACCATCACTCCAGCACCAGGAAAAACCCAGGGACAGGACAGGGACAGCAGTGTAGAGGAACAAGATGGTGGAGGTGTGAGCAGCAAAGCTAGGCTTTAATGGGCAGGAGTGGAGAGGGAAGAAAGGCAGAAAAAATGTGGAACATGGCAGGTCCCTGCAGGCAGTATGCTTTTAATCTTAGCTAAAGGGGAGAACAGAGAGCCTGGAGCAGGTGATGACCTGGAAGTTTAAGATGCTGTGGGAAGTGGGGAGGAGGAAGCTGGAGGTCTAGGAGAGATCAAAGCAAGAGAGGCAAGCCTGGGGGGACTGGTCAGGGGCTGCCTTGGGAAGGAAGAGGTTGCCTCCTCTCCTCTGGCTGCTGAGGGCAGGGGTGGCTGGCAATGGGCCCAAGAAAGAGGAGGAGTCCCCCAGTATGGGAAGAGGCAGGGCTCAGAGAAGGGAGGGCTGGTGGGCTGGCTGGCTGGCTAGGAGATCTGAAAAGAAGGAAAAGTTTGTATTAACCTGGGGGAGAATAAGGGAGGCAGGCCTAGCTAAGAATAACAATGGAAACAAACCCACTGAACTGGGTTGTTATTTCCATTTTCTCCGGCAGAGCTTAGTCATCTAGTGCTGTTGGGTGGACCCAGGACTGATGTGGTCAAAGACAATTGTCAAGAGAGGACTTGAGGAGGGATTCCACGGGGCCCAGACTTGGTGGGGAAAGTGGCAAGGATACAATGAGCCTGGGAGAAAGGGGCCCCCTATGGATGGGGAGTTGATGTAGATGAGGAGGGTGTGACACAGGGAATAATGGGGTTGTGACTGCAGCCTAGCATGGACCCCAGGAGTGGCTAGCTATAGAGGGATGGGGTGGTCTTGGGAAGCCAGAGGTGGAATGCCTGAGAGGCCAGGGTGCTGGACAGTGGGAGGCAGGACACACAATGGCAGCTCTGGGCTTCTCTCAGGAATGCTAGAGACCAGGCCCCAATAGCTGGCTGGAGCCTGAGGCACCTGTGTAGGTGACAGACCTGGGGCTCAATCTGGCAATTTGACCAGATGAGTCCCTGTCTCTGGCAGAATCTCAGCCCAAGTGGTATCCTTTCTGAGGGTTTGGGCTTGGGCCAGGGCTGGGAGCTGTATCCTCAGAGACAGGTTTCTCATCGGTTCACTCTAGAGGTTACTGTGCGTTGAAATATGAACCTGGAAGCTAGCTTGTTCCCAACTAGAGCCCAGGTTCAGACCTGCAGGTGAGTCTGGGATGGGAGAGGTTGGGCTGGGCTTTTCAGATACTAAAGGCTTAGAAATGTTTAGTCTAGCTTAGTCACAACTTGTTGGTGACCCTGGGTCGGCATCTTATCTTCCCTCTTATAGACAGAGCTCAGTGGCTAGTTAAGTGTTTAACGGAGAGCCTGGCAGAGCTGTTGTCTGCCGTAGGGAATGTACAGGGGCCACTCTATCTCCTGAGAGGCGGCAAGAGCAGCAAAGACTTTACTTCCGAGCATGTCAGAGCCAGGCAAGGGCCCTTAAAAGACTGCTCCCTAATGAAGAGGATGCCAAAGTGGAGGAGGGAGGAATCCCAGACCACCCAGTAAGCCAAAGTTGGCCAGGAGACTACTGCCACTGGCTTTAGCCCCTGCCCACAAAGGCCTCCAAAAGCGAACCAAGTGCTGGGATCCTTGGTAAAGTACAGGGTCAGCCCAGGACTCAGTCACCTCTGTAAAATCACCCAAGACATAGCTGAATGGAAAGGCGAGCCAGGATTAAAATAGCTAAATAAATCTTTAATATTTCTAATTGCAAATGTACAGAAATTGCACAGCCACACAGAATCTTAGAACACCAACAACTTTCTCTGTACATTATTACATAGTTAAAAGTCACAGCTGAAGGGACGAGCTCCAGCCAAACTCCAACGTTTGCATTTTTTTCCTTTTCACATACTTACAAAAGGGGAGCATGGGGGCTGTGGGTGGCTTTGTGGCTGAGTGTATAGAAAAGAGCGGGGCTGTTTCCCTGGACAGTCCAGCACCCACAAATGAATGGGGTGAGGAGAGGTATTACCCCAGGGCAGAGGATCCGGTGGGCAGGGGTGTGTGTGGAGCTCTGCCCTTGGCCCCCACCCACTCCCTCTCTGGGCAGTCAGAAAGTCTTCACCTATGGGAGGTTTGGCAGTTTCCTTCACCCTGAACATAAAAGTTAAGCTAAAAAGTCAGGCTTCAGTGTTGGCAGGGGACAGCATTCTCCAACAGAGCCTGGGTCTTGGTGACCTGGGTTTTCCCTCAGCAAAGACTGTCCTTCCCTCCATCCCCCTGCCCTGTGGGAACTCTGTGGCCTCAGATAGGGGGCCCCTCCCCGCTGTAGGCCCAGTCAGGGCACACATCCCAGCAGCTTCCACCCAGACAGCGTACTGCAAAGCCAACAAATAAACGCCACAGGTGGGGAAAAAACAACCCCAGACCCAAAACTCCTCCTCCTGCCCAATACTGTTCTCTAAATTAAGAAATAAAATAAAAACCATTGGGAGAGCAGCAGTCCCGGCCAGCCCTCGGCAGCACCAGGACCAAAGGACTATGTACAACCATTAGGTGAAATAGTTACATTACAGTCAAACACCAAGAACATTTACAAAAATCGCCAGACTTGCAATTAAGATAAAAATCTGTGAAGAGTCTGTACACTTTTACAGTTTTTGCACAGGTAAATAAGGCTCTCGGCCTGAGAGCTCACAACCCACGCTGAGAGCAGCAGCACCAGCCACAGTGCTGGGCTCTGTGCCCTCCTGTCCAGGCCCTGGGAACCCCATCTCTGTATTGCTAAGGGTGCTCAGTTGGAGGTCATTCTACGAGGCATTGGTGAGAGGGGGGTAGGGAGGAGGCACAGAGCTCACTGGGCAGCAGGGGATGAGGCTAGAGCCAGGCCCTCCCTGTGTGGCCACCCTGGTCAGAGACACGCAGGTGAAGGTGGGGAGCAGGGCAAAAGGGTGGGGCAGGAGGGGCAGGGCTTCAGCCCTTACCTCCTTTCTTTCAGAGGTCTAGGACCCCTGTTGACCCAGCATCTGTCTCTAGCCTAACTGAACTGCAGTTGTATCTAGAAACCTCTTCACAGAGCAGCCGCCTCCCCATCCGCAAGCTCAGGATGGGGTACAGTGTGGCTCTGGTCCATCCCTCCACATTTTTACCCATCAGGGAGGGGACTCTGGCACCTTCCAGCTGCAGGGGCAGAGGTGGTGGATCCTGCAGCTGGCCCAGCCTCAGCTCTGCTGCCTGGGCAAAGACTCTGCCATAGGCCATCCAGGGCCAGAGCTTGGAATATGCAGGGTTGGAGAACAGAAGGGGACTGAGAGACCCACACCGCTGCCCATCTATGTCCTGCAAGGGGCATGTGGCAGGCAGCAGATAAGCTGCAGGATAGCCTAGAGCTGAGGAAAACTACCCCAGCTGTGGGGTGAGCCCCTCCCCTGTCTGCAGCGCCTGGGTCCTTGGCTGGGGGGCCGGGGAGGGTGAGAGGGCCGCCGGCCGCACGCACCAGGCCTGGTGCAGGCTGCTGCTGTCTTGGAGAGGGAGCAAGTCTAACATCCTCCAGGGCCGCTATTTCCCATGCAGTGCGCACGCTCAATTTAAAAGGCCCCTGTGTTCCAGCAAGCGAGCAAGCGGGCTTTTGTTTCTAATGCATACTGTGAAAGGAAAAAAAATCACAGTTATCCACCTTCTCAGGGCCTGCGGGCATTAGAATTTTTTAAGACCACCAATCAGAGGAGAGATCACCTTTTCTCTCAGGGTGAGTACCAGGTGGCCACTCCCTACAGGGCCACTGTGCCCTGGATGCACGGGGCCCCAGGAGAAGGCAGATACAATGCATGGTGCCATCTGGCCAGCTCAGCCCAGATCTTTGGCTTCCAGGGGCTCCAGAGCATCACCCTGGGCCCATGTGGAAGGTGTGGGAAGCTGCGGATCCTTCCCACAAGGTGCGACAGCCCAGAAGAAAAAGCCAGGATCCTCACTGGGTCTATTCAGCAACATGACTGAGGACGGGAAGGAGGTAGGGAGTCTGGAGACAGGCACGAGGGGTGGGTGGGTGTGCACCCTCAGGTCCTCACAGTCAGGAAGGATCCCAACAGGCTGCATGCAGTGGCAGGTGTGTAGGGTGGAGACAGGCAGGGACAATAACCTCCTGTCCTCCCACTCCCAACCCCCACCTGCCAACCAACCTGGCAGATTCCAGGTCCCACAGGGCAGGGCCCAGCCTCCAGGGAGTCCTGGGCTCCCGAGGTGAGGGGAAGCCATAGGAGCAGGCCCCTAGCCCTTTCATCACCCCCTCTGGGCAGCTCCCTCCCTGCCTCCCTGGCCAGGGTCGGGGAACATGCACTCAGCCAGGACAAGGAGGACAAAGTGACACACCATGTTCGGTAACCAAGAGACATTTGTTTGGCAGGCCCTACTCCTGCCAGGCTGTCCCCACCCCCACGTGCAGTCTCTTCTGCCTGCACCCAACACGCTTCTTGGAAGCGGAGAGGGAGCGGCTGGTGACCCGCCTCACGCTGCTTCAGTCTCTCGCGGCTCCCTCTGTGGCTGCCTCCTGGACAGCGGCGGTGGGGAGGGGAGACTTGGCCTCCTGCCACCCGTGCTGGGGCTGCAACTGTGGGGGCGCCTCCCCAGGCCAAGACCCTGCCCTTGGCCACCAGTCCCCCTCTCCTCAGGCAGGTTAACAATTGCTGCTGTTTCTGAACTCGCCGTTCTCAGTAATCTGCAATTTGGTGGGGTTGGTGGGGGAGACGCCGTTACGCGCTTGCATGCTGTACCTCTCTTTCAGCTGCGTCAGGGCGCTCATGAGGCGGGCGTTGGCGGCGTCCAGTGAGGCAATGCGCTTCTCCTGTGAACACAGAGGTTGTTAGCAGGGGCCATGGGCTCCTGGGCCCAAAGGAGGACCATGACACAGGGACTTCCCTGAAGCCCTGTGCACCTATGAGAAGCGCAGGGAGGGCAAGGAGGAGGTGGCCTGGAGGAGACACAGGGAACTGCATGTGCTGTTCCCTCTTGAGAGGAAACAGCCCTTTGTGCCACCATGGACCAAGACCTTGCTGACTGCTTCTCATCTCAAACAGGGCAGCTCCAGGGGTGCTAATGGCTGCCCAAGGGTCCTGTGGCAGGCACCCTGGCTCATATATGTGCATGTGAGACACACAGAGGTCACAGCACTTAGGCAGTGTGAGTAGGGCCTCTTCCTCGGTGAGTGGAGAAGACTGGGGCCAGAGTCCTTGTCATATCTCCTCCATAATGCAGTTTGGAAGCTGCGGCCCTGAACAGGAACCCTGCTGCTAGTGCTACTAGCCACCACATCCTCCAGCCCTCCCCACTCCTGTGCTAGAAGCTTCTGTTCTTTAGTCAACATCCTAGGTGAAAGACAATATCTACCAAGTGCCCCATCAGAAAAGGAGCTGTCCCTCCCCTTTCCCAGCCCGTCCTAGTAAACTCGTGACCCACTGAGACCACAGGCCTAGCTTCCCAGGGCAGAGATCCTGGTCTCTTACTCCACTTCAGTTCTTGCAGCGAGGTTTGAGGATGTGGAAAAGCCAAAGTCAGCCCCACCTAATCCCAAGTGGCTGACCAAAGGCCAGAGCTCCCACCTGAGCATCAATGATCTTCTGTTTGGAGTCTACAGCTGCCTGCATCTCTGCGTGGTCCTTCTTCAGTTCTTCCTCTACAGACATCAACCTGCGACCAGTGACAGGGACAGTCAGGCTGGCCTTGCAGGGAGCAGACTAGGGGATGTCATAGGAATACACTCGGTACCCCTGCACAGAGGTGTCTCCTAGTGTGAGGCTGTGCCTGCTCCTTCCTCACCTCTGCCCCACACCCCCAACCCTGTTCCCAAGCCCTGGAAAGCCCCGGGGCAGCTACCTCCCTGGGGGAGGGGGTTCACACAACAGGACCAGACAGCTGAAGGTCAGGCAGGTCTTGCTGATTTTCTTCCAGGAGCCAACATGAATGGGGTGGGAATGAGACCCTCACAAGTCCAGAGCAAGGCAGGTAATGCTGTGCTGTAGCACCCGTGGTATGGTAGGAAAACAAAGGTCCTGAAAGGCTCTAGAAGTTTCTCCACCTCCTGCCCAACCAGAGTCGCTAAGGTTGGGTGGGCTCTGTGCTGGACCCTTGAGGTGCCAAGATGAATAAAGTCTAGTCCTTCCCCTCAGGAGTTCACAGACATGCAGACGGTGGCCACCCCTGCACTGAGGCAGCTGTGCTAGCAAGATCTTGGGTTCATGGAGCACAGAGCAGGAGGCACCTACCTCCCTAGGGAAAGGGGGTTCACATAACAAGACCAGACAGCTGAAGGTCAGGCAGGCCGGCTCCATCCCTGGCTGTTTCTTTCCTGAGAGCCTTCTTGGTCCCTGCTACCTTCCCACTCTCTCTCCTTTGGCTCTGGGACCCCATATTCTCAGGGTTGCCTGTCTTCCCAGATGGTTTGTCCTGTCTGTCCCAGGACACAACAGTTCCACCAGGCTCTGGTCTTGCTCTATGTACTCTTCTCAGATGAGCCCATTGACGCCCAAGGTTTCTTTCTATCCCCTACCCTCTCAACTCCTCTGGCGCAGGGAAGCCTCCCCATAGCTGGGCGAGCACAGTGCCCATTCACTGCAGACGCAAGAGAGCAGCAGTGCCAGGCAGGCTGTGTGCAGGGCTGCCGTGACGGTAGCAAGCAGGAGGGGCTGCGGCCTGTGAGTGGGGTTCCCCGGTAAAGGGAGGTAAGACACTGAGAAGACTGTGTGTGAGGGATAGTAGATTAGACAGTATCATTCAGGGAAATGACACCCGAAGGGGACAGATTTACTCTCGTCTTAAACAATCAAACTAGAAACTGGACACAATATCCGAAACAAAGGTTTTCAGACATCAAGTAAAGAATGATCCTAAAAGAAGGGAAACCCACAAACTTAGCCCAGCTTGTGGCCTAGAAGGAGGGACGTGGGTAGCCAGCAGCCTCGCTGAGCTGAAAGAGGGGGTTCAGGAAGGTCAAGGTGCAGGATTTGAGGTCAGAACATCAGAGGGAAAAAAAATGAAGAATGCCATGCACCTCCCAAAGGGGACAGTGTCTTTGACTGAATAATGATCTGCATGCAGGTGAGAAAACCACCAGCCTCGGCAAGAACCACTGGCAAGGAGTCCACAGAACACTCCCAGGAACACTGAGTTCCTACTGAGCAGAAAGATGTACTGACACGGGACATCAAATAGAATCCCCAGAAGGAAAGGGCCTCAACAGCGGGGCCAAATCAGGCTTACAGACTCTGCAGGACCCACCCTAACAAAGCTTAAAAGCAAACCTCAAAAGGATTAAACTGATTCCAAGTTACCTCATTGTATCCCAGAACAAAGCCCAGAGTATTTAAACAAACACAAAAACATCTAGCACCTGATTCTGTAAAATTCACAATGCCTGGCATCCAGCCAAAAATCACCAAATATGCAGAGAAGTAGGAAAATAAAACTCATCACCATGAGGAAAGCTAATCAGTAAAAACAGACACAGATGTCACAGGGGATAAACTTAGCAGACAAGGACACTGAAACAACTATCATAAATACATTCTACACATTCAAGAAAATAGAAGGATGAGCATGATGAACAGAAAAATGGATGGAATTTAAACCAATGAAGCTACAGAAGTGAAAAATTATCTGAAGCAAAACAATACTAAGTTTAACAGCAGATCAGGCATTGAAAAACATGATTAGCAACTTGAAGACACAATAATAGAAATTATCTAAGATAAAACATAGTGAAAAAAACGAAAAAAGGGAACAAGAGAACATCAGTGAGATGTGAACATAACATAACATAATACAGCCTGATGTGCTGGGGGGAGGTGAGATGGTATATACTTACACCTACAAATCCAAGACCCAAGACACTGAAAGAAAATCAGCCCAAGGCACATCACCATCAAATTACTTACATCCACCAATGAAGGAAAATACCTTATGAACAGCCAGAGACAAAAGATACACTAAGTACAGAGGAACAAAGATAATGAGAGAGTCCCTGTCACGGTGGCCTGAGGGGAAGGGCCAAATCTGACCCACTGCCTGTTTTTGTAAACTGCTGTCTCACACAGAGTTGAATAGCTGCAGGAATAACCATCCAGCCTGGAAATCCTTAAATATGTATAATCTGTCCCTTTTTAGAAAGTTTGCCAACGCCTGCCATAGAGCAGCAAAGAGATATAGCCAGTAAGCCAATAAAAGAGATAAAATGAAATCACAAAAAATAATACTAAGTCCAAAAGAGTACAGGAAATAAAAGGAAGAACAGATGATACAAAAAGGAAACAAACAACAACATAACAGATTTAAACATAATTATATCAATAGTTACATTAAATGTAAATGGTCTAAACACTCCAATTAAAAGATAAAGCCTGTTAGATAAAAGGCAAGACCCAGGCCAGGCATGGTGCAGTGGCTCACACCTGTCATCCTCTGGGAGGCCCAGGTGGGTGAACTGCCTGAGTTTAGGAGTTTCAGACCAACCTGAGCAAAGCAAGACCCCTTCTGTACTAAAAATAGAAAAACTAGCTGGGCATTGCAGAAGGTGCCATAGTCCCAGCTATTCCAGAGGCTGAGGCAAGATCACCTGAGTTTGAGGTTGCTGTGAGCTATGCTGATGCCATGGCACTTGCCTCCAAAAAAAAAAAAAAAAAGCAAGACCCAACAATAAGATGCTTGTAAAAGAAATATACAGATGAATGCTATGGTGTGAATGTTTGCTTCCCCCTCCAAATTCATATGCTGACACCTAAGCCCCAAGATAACGATCTCAATAGGTGGGGCCTTTGAGAGACACTGAGGAGAATGGGGAGGGTGAAGGGAGCTTATTCACCCTTTCTCATCATGCAAAGACACAGCAACAAGGCATGATACATGAAGTAGAGAGAGAGCCTTCAGCAGACAAAGGCTGCTGGCATCTTGATTGTGGACTTCCTGCCTCCAGAACTGTAAGCAATGAATTTCTGTTTATAAATTGCCTGGTCTAAGGCATTTTTTAACAGCAATCTGAATGGACTAAGACAGTGGGTTAAAAGCATAAGGATGGAAAAAGATCTATCACACTAACACTGAACAAAAGGAAACTAGGGTGGCTATATATTAGTACCATCAGAAAGTGTAGATTTCAGAGAAAGGAATATTATGAGATGAAGACAGGTGATTCTATAATGATAAAGAGGTCAGTTCATTGGAAGTTCATAACAAGGCTAATGTGTATACACCTAAGAGTAGAGTTTCAGTGTACGTAAAGCAAAAGCCAAGAGAAGTGAAAGAGAAATAGACAAATCCATAATTATGATTAAACATTTCAATATCTTGCTCTCAGTAATTGATGGAACTAAAGTAAACAAGTACAGAGAAAAAACAGTAAGGATACAGAAGATTTGAACAACAGTGTCTACCTAATTGACATTTACAATAGGGGAGAAGTATGCCAGGATTGGTTAGTAGAAACACAGGCTTTAATAAGCCCCTGAATTAAAGATAGCATGTACCTCTCAGTCAAAAAAACACAGTAAGCAGAAGGTGGCTAGATTGAAAAGTGTTTCTGCCCTTGGAACCACACACAGGAGGTGAGCCAAGAGCAGAGACGAAGGTCAAGTGAACAGTCAGTTTCTAGTCGTTCTAGTTCTCCTCAGGTTAACCATTCTACAGCAAGCAAAACCACAAGTAAATAAAGCAAACAGCCAGGAGGATAGAAACAGGTGCTCCACCAGGAGGAATTTGGGAAGGGGGACTTCTGGTTCCTACACACCAGCTCAGTCTGTCCAGATGCTAGGGTCTCGGGCACTATACATAAATAAGATGTAAATACACACTGGCTCTCCTCCAGCACCTGGTACCACTGTCCTAACCAGGGCTGGAACCCTGTGGGCTGACTGCACTTCCACCTGCAGACACCGAGGAAGATGTGCCCCTACACACGGGTGGAGACACGGGAGAATCCACATGGGACCCGACACATGCCCCAGTTAGCCCAGGCACCTCACAACTCAACCTGTCCACACTGGCATCCCCATCCCACG
Organism: Galago senegalensis; assembly: GCA_963575145.1. Lineage (NCBI taxonomy): Eukaryota > Metazoa > Chordata > Mammalia > Primates > Galagidae > Galago > Galago senegalensis. Next base: position 17,039 of record CAUYTI010009254.1, read on the forward strand.
CCCTCCCCACCCAAACTGTCTCTTAGTTCCCCATCTCAGCAGCCAGTATCCTGATACACCCACACCCAGGTGCTCCCAGTAGAAATCTGGGGGTTATTTATTCTACATACTTCCTCCCACCTGTGGCCACTGAATATGACATTCACTCCCACTTTTCTTGCCCTGAATAGGGTCCTTACTGTTTTTCCCAGCACCTGAATCCTGCTCCTAAACTCCCTGAGAGCTTCACAAGGTGTTGTGACTCCTTACAGCGTGGGTGGCAGACCCTCCAGGAACCAGCATTGGCTTGTCCAGCCTCTGCCAACCCCAACTCTGCATCCTGCCACCAACTGGCACCTCAGCGCAGGGCTGCACCGTCTCCAGTCCTCCGGCCCACTGCCTGCCCAGATGCATGGCCCACCTGCTGATGATGCCCTTCATCTGGATGTCCTTGTCTTCCTGCTGCCGCCGTAGCCGCTCCTCACCCTCCTCCAGCCGGGCCTGGTACTCCAGCACCAGCTTCTGTGTCGTTTCCTCCTGGCACTTGAACAGGGTCTCGTATTCCTCCAGCTTCTTGGTGGAGATCCGCAGCTTGTCCTGCAACACCGCCAGGTCCTGCCAGGAGGGCAGCGTGCCATGGGCACAGCACCCAGGACGGAGAGAGCATAGCTTTGTCAGCCTGAGCAGGAGGACAGTATGGCTGTGACCCCACCAACTTCACAAAACAAAGGTGGGCTGCAGCGACACAGCCTGTCCCTCACCCCAGGCCTGTGCACTATGAATACTCAGTCTGGTCTGTGTGATCATGGGGGGATGAAGACTCAAACCCAAACCTCAGGAGTAAAGGTGTAACCAGAGCCCTGGCACTTGAACAGAGTGTAACAGGTTAGAGAACACCTGGATATACGAAGGACATGTGACAACACTGAGAGGTGAGGGCTCTGCAGGAGGGGAAACTGAGGCTCAGACAGATGACCACATCACACAGAGAGTGACTGACCAGGAGGATGAGATCCTAGCTTCCCAGCTTCTGAATGGGGTGATGGTGAAATGGGGGAATGTGGAGAAAAAGAGGAGGAAGGCCAACTGGTTTAGGTTCTCTGGACTTGACTCAGCTCAACATGGACCTCAGCCTTCAGGGTGGAAAAGGAACTTATGAGAGGCTGGGGAGCTGAGCAGACTCAGAAAAGCCAGGTGCTATAAGAACATGGGAGCTGAGGGAGGGAGGCAGGGGCCTGGGGTGAGGCCTGGAATCCTCACATCCGTCCTGTCCCTCATCCCCTTCACAGAATTATGGTAAAAGCAGGTGGATGCAGAGGCCCAGGGGGATGGTGGTGGGTGGCAGGATGCAGCATGGAAATGGAGCTCGACGAGGGTGGTCTGCCACCCTGACCCAGTGCCTGTGCTCGAGAGGCTGCTATAGGTTTTCCTGGGCCCAGACAGTGGAGACAGGCCTGCTGTTTGGGGATGGGGAGCCTTGCTCTGGGTTTTCTACCTGTCTGTCTAGACTTACTTTGACCCCTGCAGGGGGGAGATGAGAACTATATCCAGACACAGGGGGGCTGCCACAACTGGAAGGTGTCAGTGGACAGCAAAACACCTGCTGCCCCACCCAATGTCAGATATGTGTGGTGGGTGGGATCTGAAGACACCCTGTGGCAGTCTCACCCAGCCCTCACCCTGCTACCTGCTGTTTCTTCCCCAGGCCGTAGTGGAGACCAGAATGCAGAAGAGCCACCCCTTGGTGGGGGGGGAGTGTGCCTTCTCAGGTATCTCAGGGGCCCCTGCCACTGCCTCCTCATGTAGCAGGCTCCCCCAAAGGGTCTCCAGCCACCTCTTTGGCACCTCCTCTCCTCAGTCACCAGGGTGAGGAGCCCTCCCACAGTCCCACCATAGGGTCCCAGGAGTCTGTATCCAAGACCAGTCCCAAGCGACTCTGAGTTGCAGAGGAAACTGTGGGTCTAAGCTAAGTCTCTCTTGCTGCTTTACTTCCAGATCCCGATGACCACTGTCCTCCCATGAGGCATGGGACTCAGAGGCATTGGCTATGCATAAGACAGTGATGCCCCCTCATTGGGGCTCTGCCCGACTGCTGGGGTCCAGCTTTACCTTTTCTGCTTGGCTGAGCTCGTCCTTACTCCTTAGCCTATCCCTGGGGGGGGGATCTGGGCCCAGGCCCTCGTCTTCTAACAACTGCGCGTTCATGGTCAAAAGCCACGCGGCCGTGCGGTCCAGGGCATTGGGGCTCACGGGTGAAGGGCCCTACAACGAAACACAGCTGTGAGGGGCTGGCAGGAGGAAAGGGAGGGCAGGAGGGGTAAGTGGCACCAGGTGAGCCACAGGGACAAGTGGCAGCTGAGGGGCAAAGAGGGAAGGGTAGGAGCCCTGACTGACTGAGCACCTACCACTGCAGACCCCACCCATGGAACTGTCTCCCACACGGGCACTGCACTTTGCTGCTGAGGTAACAGGGAATGAGTGAGTCTGCTGTTGGGGGTGCCAGCAAGGGAGCTGAGGGGTGCGCAGCAACTGGGCAGTCAGCCTAAAGCACATCGGCTTCACACGTCGCCTGCAGCCTGTGGGTGATGGAGATAACCCAACCTACTGGCAACCCAGCCTGGGAAACCTTGCAGCTAGGTCAATTCCAACTTTTGGCCATGGTCTTAGGCATGGAATTAACTAGAGATGGATGGACCCCTCCCTCTTTCTCTCCCATCCCTGGGGGGACCAGTAGAGGGGCCTGGAGTTCCTTGGGATAGGGCTCCCTGGTTCAGAGGATTCAGTCAGGAAGAGTGAGACCCAGAGGGAGGGGGTGGTGGCACGCGGCAGGCTGGTGGGATGGGGCTGGACGCAGCGTTGCTCGCATGGAATGGCAGCCAGGTGCAGGTGCAGGTGGGATGACAGGGGGAGGAGCATGACGTGGGGAGTGTTGGCCTGACTGTGCTTGAGAGCCCAGCCCTGCCCTCTGACCAGTGGCACTGACCTGCTTGTGCACTGCCCGTGGCTTCAGCTCCGGGCTGTCCCCCTTGGAAGAGGAGGACTGCTGCCGCAGCCGGGCACCAGGACCTGCCCAGTCGGGTGAGGATGACGCCAGAGTTCCGCTTGAGGGTCGTGGGTACTGCAGCGTGCTCAGCAGGTTGGGAGGTGTCCGGCCACGGGGGGCAGGAGGCGGTGGAGGGGGTGGGGGTGGGGGCTGGTCGATCCTCCGCTGGGGGCCAGCACTGTTCTGCCGTGGCACCGTGGGCTGCCCACCCTTCTCAGTCAGTGACATCTGCCGCCGTGCCAGCTCTCCAGGCCGCCGCGCCAGCTCCTCCGTGGCAGTGCTGAAACTTCCCAGCTTGGCAGCGGCTGCCAACTCCTCACTGTTGCTGTGAGAGCTCAGGGAGCTGTGGCCCTCAGAGCCTGAGTCGCCAAGGCCACGGGGCGACAGTGGCAGGCCAGCAGCCATTTGGTACACAGGGTTCTGGAAGGAGAGTGGTGCCAAGAGCTGGGGCCGGCCTGGTGCGCCCTCGGAGGTGCCTGGCGTGGTCGGCGTCTGGCCTGCCCGCCGTACTGTGGCCAGCCCTGCCAGGCTCACTGGGGCTGCCCGGGCCGGCCACCCAGCCACCAACTGAGTTGCAGTTGCTTGCCCATCGGCAGGGAGGACGTCAGGGCCCACGGGAGAGCCCGCCTCCCCATCCAGCGTGCGGGTATCTTGGAGGTCCACCATGGACAGGCTCTTGCCACCGTTGGCCATCTGAAGGTCAGGCTCGTTGGCTTCCGAGTAACTCGAGCTGCGGGCAGGTGAGGGCTGGACCCCGGAGGACCTTGTGACAAAAAACAAGTCCTTGTTTTCGGGGGTTGGAGACGGTAACCGGGTGAAATCTATCAGACTGCAGGGAGACAAGCACACACAGGGAAAGAAGGGGAAAAGAAGAACTGTGAATGCAGTCACAGCGGGTCCAAACCGACAGCACCCGCCAATCTGCAGGAGCCTACAGCCCGAAACAGGGCTGGGGGGAGCAAGGTGCTGGGGTGGCAGCAGTGGGAGAGTCCAGGGCCAGGGGCCGAGACGGCTGCTCCTGCACAGTTTCTGCTCTAGGGGCCAGTGCAGCTTGCTCCAGGCCAGGCTGCCTGGTAGCCCCTTTCCTTGCCTTGCTGCATCTTGGAACAGCAGGTGCTGGGGTACGGGGTGCTCTGGACAACTGTCCCTGGCTAAATCCAAACCCACTGCTCAGTGGCTCTCTGCTGTCCACGGTCCTGCACAGAGAACTCCACATTCACAGGCACTAGGGCTCCCTCTGCCTCCTCCCTCTCGCTCCTAATCAGACTGATAACCCAGGCGGGAGCTTGGTGAAACCTCCTCTTGCCCAGCCTCCTGATGCCACTCCCTTGTTTGACTGACAGGCGGGGGCTAGAGTTCCTGGCAAAAACAAGGAATCCAAGGAGGATCCGTGAAAGGCATGACTCATCCAGCAGGTCTGGGAGGGGGAGACCAGGGTCTGAACCTGCAGGCGCAGGCCGTCCCTGCCCTCAGCCTGTCGCATGCCCCGGCCGCCTCCTCTCCCTTGTCTTCAGCCTCTCTCTTGTCCCCCCAGCCCCATGGAAGCCAACTCCATGGTAGAAAACACAACTGTGGTGGGGGCTGGGGGAACTTTGGAGGGAAGAATGTGGGGGTGAATTGGCAGCAAGGGCTTGGTGGGGCTTCGCATGCACAGCAAGTTGGCTTTATCTCAGGTGGAGAGGAAGCCTTTGGTAGTGCCCCCAGGGACCCGGGGACGCTGGGCTCCCAGGCTGGGAAGAAGTGGATAAGGCAGCAAGCACATGGAGTAGGGAGAAACATAGACGAGGCCGGGGTGTATGGCTGCCTGCCCAGGCCTGGTCTTCTCTCAGCCACTAAGGTGAGTCCCCAACTGAACTCTCACCTCAGGACTGCTCCCCTTCACCAGACAGCTTAAATGAACAGACCCCCAAGCAAGCTCTGCATCTGGGGCCTCCCCCTGGGCACCACACCCTCCTCTGCTTAAAAGCCTGCTTGAACCAGACCACACTCCCAGCACTGCTAAAAACAGTGCCTGGCAGGAGAGGGGAAGGAAGGAATGAAACAGAAATGTTTCAATATAAACTCCATGTTTCTTAAAGGATTGTCCCGTTTTGACTTCAACACTCAAGAACATTATGCCTCCTACTCCACCATGTGTGTGTCTTATTTACACCAAGTAGAACTGCGTCCTGGGGTGGGGTCTCAGCATCTCTCCCTGTTTTCTGGGGCTCCCAATCTCAAAGTCTGGCAAACACTGGAATTCCTTTTGAAAAATACACTCCTAAGCGCTGCTTCTGGAGATTCTGACTTAGGCCCAGGAAAAATCAGGAACATGGGTATTTTTAACAAATACCAGGTGATCTGGAAATGCCAGAGGTATCTGGGACCAGAAATTCCTCTTCAACACATCATGGTTATCTCTCTCTGGGTCTTTGCTTGTGCTTGCCCTCCATCTACCATGCCTTTTCACCAATGGAAATGCTACTTTACCCAAAACACTCAAAAACTACAACACCTTTTCCTCTAGGAAGCCTTCTCTGATTTTTCTAAAATGCAGGTTCACTACTTGGGGCTAGCAACCATACAATTCAAGTCTCACCAGGCTTGTTCTATAAACCCTTATGTAGGCATTCTTTTCCCCATCTGAAACCACAGATGGGATGTGTCCGGTCTGTACATGCACCCACCACACCCAACAATGCCTGGCAGCTCTTACCCAGAGAGATCATTCTCAATCACCATCTTCTGTAGCCCAGCTGAGATGCTACTGCTGCCGGAACCTGGTGTAGAGGCCAGGTCATTGGTCCCTGTGAGCTGTCCACTGCCTGGGGTGCTCAATGCTGTGTGGACATCCCTCAGGATCCGAGGCAGAGGTCCCAGTTTGGACACAATGCTCTGCAAAGACACATCAAGAGGCAGGCGTGACTCCCTGGAGCCACTTGGGGAGGTTATAAGCTGCAGCCACTGTAGTATCTATGAGAAATGCAGAGCCCTGCCTGCTGCTAGTCAGATCCAGCAGGTCTGGAAGCGAGAGACCCAGAGTTTGTAAATTTACACCTCTTACCAGTTCCCTAGATACCTCTGGAGTAGAAGCAGGGAGCCCATAGGGAAGGTGCTGGCCTAGTTGATAAAACCTCGCATCCTAGTTTGTCCTGCCCCAATGCCACCATACAGAAGAAAGCACAGGTGGAATCCCAGGATTTCCATTGCAGCTCTACCTCTCCATCTAAGAGGCTTCTGTGACAGCCCCTCCCACATCACCTACTCCACAGGATGGGCTAGGGCCTGACTGACTTTGGCACCTAAACCCCTGTGGAGATGGTCCAGACACAGAGCAGGCACTGCCAGAAGCTGGGCAGACAGAGGGCAGTGCCCTAGTCCATCTGTGGTTTAGACATGGTACTAAGGGTTCCAGGCCACGGGGCTAAGCTGGAGGAGGGGGACAGTCTTTGCTTGCTTATGCACAGAGGATTCTGTATGAAAACAAAGCATGAAAACCTGTCCAGCCAAAAGACAGACTTGAAAGGCAAACAGCCTCCTTTCCAGTTCCTGTTGCAGCTATCCCCTGTGATAACTCTAAAGACCTTACTTCCTAGGCTCGGCGTCTATAGCTCAACCGGCTAAGGCGCCAGCCACGTACACCTAAGGTGGCGGGTTCGAATCCCCAGCCCGGACCCGCCAAACAACAATGACGGCTGCAACCAAAAAATAGCCAGGCGTTGTGGCAGGCGCCTGTGGTCCCAGCTACTTGGGAGGC
>CAUYTI010009257.1:0-14623 GCA_963575145.1 Galago senegalensis
GCGCCTGTGGTCCCAGCTACTTGGGAGGCGGAGGCAAGAGACTTGCTTGAGCCCAGGAGTTGGAGGTTGCTGTGAGCTGTAATGCCACGGCACTCTACCCAGGGGGACAGCTTGAGGCTCTGTCTCAAAAAGAAAAAAAAATTAATTTTTAAGTAATGTACTTTGGTCAAAATTAAATCCAAGTTATGTGAGAATTAGTCGCTATTTTCTTTTTGTTTCTTTTCTTTTTTTTCTTTTCCTTTCTCCCACCTCCTCCCTCCTTCTCTCTCTGTCTGGTCTCCCATTCCCCCACCCCCCAGCATGTCATTAATTGTCATTAATTGTCCTCATATCAAAGTTGAATACATAGGCTTCATGCTTCTCCATTCCTGTGATGCTTCACTAAGAATAATGTGTTCCACCTCCATCCAGGTTAATACAAATGCTGCAAAATCTCCATTTTTTAATGGCTGAATAATATCCCGTGGTATACATATACCACAGCTTGCCAATCCATTCCTGGGTTGAGGGGCATTTAGGCTGTTTCCACATTTTAACGATTGTAAATTGAGCTGCGATAAACCATCTAGAACAAGTCTCTTTATCATACAAGGTTTTTTTTCCTTCTGGATAGATGCCCAGTAATGGGATTGCAGGATCAAATGGGAGGTCTAGATTGAGTTTTCTTTGAGGTTTCTCCATACTTCCTTCCAGAAAGGTTGAATTAGTTTGCAGTCCCACCAGCAGTGTAAAAGTGTTCCTTTCTCTCCACATCTGCGCCAGCATCTGCAGTTTTGAGATTTTGTGATATAGGCCATTCTCTCTGGGGTTAGATGATATCTCAGGGTGGTTTTAATTTGCATTTCTCTAATTTGCATCCCTAATAATTAGGGATGATGAGCATTTTCTCATATGTTTGCTAGCCATTCGTCTATCTTCTTTAGAGAAGGTTCTGTTCATCTCTCTTCCCCCATTGATGTATGGGATTGTTGGCTTTTTTCATGTGGATTATTTTAAGTTCTCTATAGATCCTACTTATAAAGCTTTTGTCTGATTCAAAATATGCAAATATCCTTTCCCATTGGGTCGTTTGTCTATTTGCTTTGGTTGTTGTCTCCTTAGCTGTACAGAAGCTTTTCAGTTTAATTAAATCCCATTTGTTTATTTTTGTTGTTGCAAAAAAATTGCAGTTCTAAGGAGTTAAGTTACCCGAGGCTGGACCCCTTACACTACTGTAAGAACACCTGCCTAATCAAGGTACTGAAGGATTGACATTAACGTACATGGACATGTCGATTAATGCTATTGCCATTACTTCTGATGCTGTTGTACTTGATCATGATGCTGACTTTGTTTTTCTCTCTCCCCAGATGTTGGGAATTCAGGCACCTACTAAGCGCAGATCATCAATCCATATAGTGGCAAGTTTAAATCATAGCCTTGGGGACATTTCTATGCACCTAATAACAAAACTATACACCTTTTAGATATTTCATCATTAAAATATATCTGTTGAAGATGAATGAGACATCAACAGAAAAGGAAATGGGATTCAGCTCTACCTGAAATGGTCCCCCATACTTGCAAGTTTAAAAATTCAGAATGGCAAAATGTAAAGTACCCACTGTTCTTGCATGTTTCAGTGAGATTTCCTAAGTTACAATAATATGTCATAGGCTAAGTTTTGACCAGTCAAGCTGCACTTTTGCTCCAGTCTTATCTTTTAATTCACTTTTCATTGCGATGAAATAACGACGATAAATATTTAAACCTCTGACATTGTAAGAAGCCAATCAGATTAAACACAATAGCTAACATTTGGCATACACCTGGAGACTTTCCTGAATAAAATAAAATTATTATTACGTTTCATCACTTCCTTCCTCAATGCCAACTAATGTCCCCAGGTCTAAGAGGGTCATTTTCATGCTATGCATCTATTTATAATAGTGTGCTCACCATCTTCCTTCCTCTAGCACATTGCCCGTGACCTTGACTTATTTCAGGACAGATAAGAAAGTGCCATAAACATATGTTTAGGAAGCTTCAGACATCTTGTAAGAGATTTTGTAGTTATGAAAGGCCGTAAAGAGTGACAAGGACAGTTTATACTGTAATACTGCCTGTCAAGAGAAAATGTCACCCTTACCAGAAAGGACCCAGAGGCATAGTTAGAAGGTTGCAAAGGGAATGAATTCCCGGCAAGGAAATAAGAGGGGGGGAGGTAAAACGGAGCAGCCGTGGGAAACGCCTTCTCCCCAACACGGCTGGGTGGAGCCCCTGTCCGCTCCAGAGTGCCCAGTAAGAGTCATGCTCCCACGTCCAAACTGCGGAGTATCAAGAAGGCCCAGGACAGCAGCATTCTTGAAGAGGTGTGAATAAGAATTTGTGAGGAAATGAGATAAGGCTGATGTTTCTGAGTTTTCCTAATAGCATCACTATGAAAACTAAAATAATGAATCCTCCTGGGCACGGAGGAAGAACATTAAAGGAACTGAAATTTCGCAGTTCCCCACCGCTCCCTGCCCATAAACACAGATCCATAAAGAACTGCTGCCGGAAGGGCTCCTTCCTGGTCACAGGTTTCTCCCTAAGATGTGCTAGAATCCCTTTCCTTTTATCTTAACTTTCATCCTTTAGATTTCTGTCTTTCAAGGACAGGAGGGACAAATAAATGGGGCGCCAGATGCCAACGTGGTTAACCATGGCCTCCCTTCCCATTGAAAAAAATCTCCTTTCCTAGGACCAAAAAAGGTCCCTGTGCCCCATCGTTACGTGCTGCTTCAGGGGCCGCTCCATAAAACGGGGGCCCAGTGTATCCCTCAGCATCGTTCCAGCTCAAACTCAATTGTGGCCTGCAAGCCTGTGGATGGGAAGAGTCTCAGGAGCAGCCCCCATAGCCCCTGTCCTAGTCACGGGCCCCTTCACACAGCAGTGGGGCCCAGCCTGGGCAGCTGCACGGCCTGAGGCTGGGAGGCTGCACCATTCCTCCTCGGGCTTAACGATGGCTTCAGAGACGGGGTAGCTTTTCCCCAGGTGATTTTTCTCACCTTACAGAAAAATCATATCTTCCTCACTTTCATTCTCAGAATCATTCACCTGTCAGCACCATCTCCTATCCCTAGGACTCAGTTTCCTCACCTGGCAAAAAAAGGGTGGGGGGCGCGTAGTAATGCTACTGATCACTGTTTAGAGGACTAAATTAATCCATGTAGGGAAGGTGCTGAGAGCTGTCCCCAGAACGTAATAAATGCCGGGTCACTGCTAACCATCCTGCATATTATTACTACTGCACATAGCAAGTGAGTCTCCGTCACCCCCAGGATCCCATCCCTGTTTTCTTTTCTTCCTTCATACTAAGTTTGTAGGGACTAATTCTGCACCATGTGTGTAGCACAAAGAGTCCTTAACAAAGCTGACTTCCCGTGGTGCTCTGGGAATTGCCAAAATGTTTGCACTTTCTCTTGACAGGAGGCACTGTATGGAATGTGTCCCCGACACCTCTACAGTATGAATAACTCCTAAATGTGACTTCGAATCATAAATGTGTCAGGGATTTGATTCCATGGACTGATGTCATGATTGAAACGGTCAAGGTCATCAACAGTGAGATAGAGGAACACAGCAGCATAACCCCAGTCCTGACTCCTCTCCAGCTCTGCTCTCAGGCCTACATCTTGAGCATCGTAGAGTCCTACAGAGTGCCTGAGCTTGAGGAATTATTTCTTCTCTGACTTGTGTATTGAGTGTAATTTATAGATTTAATCAGGCAGACAACAAGGAATGGCGCAAAAATAATAGTCTAAGAGCTTTCCCAAACCAAAGTTCTTCTCTCTGGAAGAAGTCTAGAACTGTGGAGAGTGGACTCCCACACCATTCACCTCTTCCGCTCAGAGTACCCAGTTATATGACAAGGCTGAGGTTTTGAAATAATATTATACCTGAGGTTTAAAAAAAGATAATAGATTCAATCCTTTAAATTCTTTTTTGCGCACACAAATATCTGACACCATTAATGAGCTCTAAAATGATATGTGCCAAATTCCTGATGGTTTTGATTTATGGGATTCAGTAATTTTGACACATATTATGAACTAATTTACCCTTGTTCACCTTAAATCTAGAGGGACATCCTGGCACCCACCTAAGAAAATGTGATCAGAATCACTGAAATAGACTGACTAACTCAACCCTGTACAGATTTTTCGTGGGGGTAGAAGGGGGAAGATATGTTCAGAAATGAGTAGCTAGGAGATCAGAATAATATTATAACATACAATTTCCTTGAAAATTGATTATAGCCTCACTTTGGTATGGGTGGAGTGGAATGGTCAGAGGACAAAGTCTCCCCTGGGGTAGACTGGTCCAGAGGCAATTTGGTTCTCACACTATCTTCTCCACTGGAGGGGTCCAGACATGAGCGAGTGGGTGGTGAGGAAAGATCATGTCATCCTACCACTACCTCAAATCTGCACACTCAAAACCCAGGAGATCATACAATCAGTTCAAGTTCATGATGTAATCCCTCTCATACAGTGAGGCAATCCATCCTGTACAGTATCCAAAGTGTGGTGAGGAACCGAGAGTGGCATCCCGAGACAAGTTAACTCATTCCTAGGTACAGACTAACAGAGCAGAACTCCATCCCAGACTTTGGGGAGCCCCATATGTCCATCCTGTCCTTGATCAGTGAGCGACTCCTCACTGCTGTTCTCTGCCAGACATTTTCTTTCCCTCTCTCCAGTTCCTCCGTCCCTGGTCCCTGCCGGTGCCACTCTTCTGGGGTCCTGGGATTTTGTTTATCCTCATCTGCTCCACATGATTCAGATGTCTGTGGGTGGAGGAGGGGAGCGTTCCTCACAATGATCTGATCTCTGGGGGACACCAGCTTAGATTGAAAAGGTTAATCTCTTGCTGGTACAATTTTCCTACCTTATCAATCTAAAAGAGAGCCAGGCTCCTTCCCAGCTATGAATTATATAGTCCAAAAAGCTGCCTTCGATTTTCAGACTACACTAAATAAAGCAGCTGCCCCAGTCTTCTCTATCCTAGTAATTAGATTTGTTTTTTTTTTAGCATTGAACTGAACAGTGGGTAAAATTTGTATTAACTTTTTCACATACTAATGATACTTTTTTACATACTAATGGTTTTTCCCCCATTAACCTCCTAACAAACATGCTAGGATGTAAGTTTCCTTAAGATATTCATGGTTGTATATCCGGCCCCTCTGAAGGTGCCTGTCACAAGGCAGGCAAGTTCCAAACCTGCACTGCCAATTGTGTACTGGTATATCACACAGTCACCTCATTTACAGCTTGGACAAAACTAAATTTTGGAAAGAAATGTTTCCAGAAAACCCACTTTTCCTCCCATATTTCTTTCTCCCATCTAGAAAATCTAGTCCTGCTTGAATTAACGTCTCCCTGCCTCCTCCCCCTTCTCCAATTCCCCACATTCTTTTCCTCCTCCACCATTTCCTCTTCCTTCCCCTCCGCCCTTCGCACCTCCCACATCTCACTGGCTTCCAACTCATGCAGAGTCTTTTCCTCAGCCATCCCGCTTTCCCACCTATCAAGGTAACCACATCTGCCTGCGAAGACTTCTCCTCACCACTCCAGTTAATAGCTTTGACCTCTGTGCTTCACATCACTTGACTTTTCAGTGCTTTGAAGTCCTTTTATGGTTTCACACTTTTTTGAGATCTGTTAAAAATCATGAGCCCAACAAAATCCATGCGCACGCAAACTTTCATATAAAATGTCAGCACTTGATATTTTGAACGCTTTTCTGTAACATGCGTCATGGTTACTGTGTGACACTTATTTACATACCTGCCTCCCTCAATAGAATCCCAGGACGAGTTTGTATCCCGTGTTTTAAACCCTGTGTGTATAGCATTGCGCTTAGGATGTACAGGCCTTAAAAAACATGAACCGTCTACTGAGATATTTAGGTGTTAGGTTAATACAGCATCTTCCAAACATCAGTCTTTTGAATAACATGCTGACAAATTTTGCCATCTCTGCTACAACTTGTCCTTTCATTTCCATAACACACTGTGTGCATTTTTGGTAAAATCTTTACTGATGATTTCTCCCATCCCTGAACACAACATGTGCCATTAACCTTCCCAAAAGATGTGGAGTTTATGTCTCTCCCCCTGAATCCAGACTTGTCCTGTCACTTGCTACAATTAATAAAATATGGCAGGAGTGACGCTTCATGACTTTCAGGTCTAGGTCTTAAGAGACTTTGCACTTTCCTTTTTTTACTCTCTTGGGATCCAGCCATGACATTAAAAAAAAGAAAAGGAGCAGGTTCAGGCCAGACTACCAGATGATGAGAGACCAGAGAGAGACAGACCTGGCCAGCTGCAGCCACTCTACCCATCCCTGCTGGGTTGCCAGACAAATGAGTATCTTAGTCCATTCAGCTTGCTATAACAAAATGCCCTAAACTGGATAATTTATAAACAACAAATTTTTTTTATTTCCAATTAATATAAAATACAAATGATTAGGTTACAACCTTTGTGTTTGTTAGGTGAGGTCTGCAGTTGTGTACCGCACCCAGGAGACGTTCCATATCCCCTTACATTGTGCCCACCAGGTGGGAGTACACCCATCCTATCCCTCCTCCCCTCTCCTAGAAATTTATTTCTTACAGTTCTGGAGGCTGGGAAATCCAAGATCAAGGCTCCAGCAGATTCAGTGTCTGGGGAGGGCCTGCTCTGCTTCACAGATGGTGACTTCTCTCTACATCCTCACATGCAGAAGGGGCAAACAGCTTCCTTCAAGCCTCTTTTATAAGGACACTAATACCATTTAGGAGCACAGAGCCCTCATGACCTAATCACCTCCCAAAGATCCCACCTCTTAAGACTATCACCTTGGATCTTAGGTTCTAATGTATCAATTTGGGGGAGACATCAACATTCAAGCCACAGCAATGAATAAAGCCATCTTGGTCCTTCCAGGCCCAGCCAAATTCTCAAGCCACAGGAATGACCCCAGCAGACATCATGTAGGGAAGAACAACTGCCTTGCTGAGCCCCACCAACGCATAAATCCTAGTAAGTCACTGCTTTTTAAGCCACCGTGTTTGGGGGATAGTTTATTATGCAACAACAGGTAACTGATGTCCTACTTTTCTGTAAAGGAGCTGTTTATTTATTACTCAAGTCTATGTTATAAAAAAAATTGTCACTTTTATAAATAGAAAATTAGTATCATTTGTCATAAAACTAAACACAATGAAAGAAGGAAAAACAAAGCAATGCTGTTCACTTCTGGCCAGGTACTGCTGCCTACAGAAGCCTTTCTCTTAGTTCCAAAGGAAGATCCCCAAATGTTGCAGGGATAGTAACAGTACACCAGAACTATAGCTGGTACTCTCCCCTTGGTACAAGCTGAACTGAATGAAAATATTTAACAGGCTCACTCTGAAATCTGATAGTCATTAATTCTGTCTATTGCCAAAAATCATTATCTTGTATAATACTAATAATATAGGAAGTAAAGAGCTGTGGCAAAAATTGTGAGATGCAACTCATTTGAAAGATCCTCCCTTAACCCAACACTTGAACACTGAGGCAGGCAGACAAATGGGCCATCAATGTTTTTACCACTTTCTCTGTGTCAGGCACAATGCTAACAGAAGGGGGTTTGGATAAAATAATGCAATCCCGTCCCAGAAGTGCTTATGTTCTAGTGGAGGAGACAAGATTGTAAAAATATTTATAACACCCTAATCATGGTAAATGGAATTGTACAAGGTTTCAGATACAAAGCCTCTGGACTCAGATACCAAAGCCTTGACATTTTGTTGAAAAGTCTAAGGATATATGAATATTTCTGGGCCCATAGCGTTCATCAGATTGTCAAAGGAGTCTATAACTTAGGAGGCACTGCATTGATTAATGTATAGTATTATTCTTAGATCAATTCTTTTTTAGATATTTAGATTTTATTATTTTTTTTTTTTTACATTTTTATATTGCCTAGTGCAGTGGCATAATCATAGCTCACTGCAGCCTCAGACTCTTCCTGGGCTCAAGTGATTCTATTGCCTTAGCCTCCCAAGTAGCTGGGACTATAGGCACGCACCCCCACATATGGCTACTTTTTCTTGTTTTTTTTCTAGACAAGGCCTAGCTGTGTTGCCCAAGCTTGTCTCAAACTCCTGGCCTCAAGCAATCCTCCTGCCTCCCTCCCTGCTCCCAAAGCACTGGGATGTACAGGCATGAGCCACTCTGCCCGGCAGAGTTCTATCTCAAGACTCTTCTAGACGGCCTGTACACTCTTTTTCATTCTGGAATCACAGCTCTGGCCTCCTCTTTCCTCTTTATGGTTTTATACTTTTCTTACATAGCGATATGAAAGTTCCTTTAAATTCCCTGATAAGGAAACTCTCCTAAAGATCTCTACCACATTATAACCTCTTTGAAGTCAGAGACGGGTCATGTAGCTTCCTGCCTTCTATTATCGCAAACACCTTTGACGTGAAGAAGCAGCCTTCTAGAACTCCTGCAGCAGTCCTGCAGTCTAGGACTGATTAAAAATATTTTCCATTGCTCAGACTGAACACCAAATGTGTATTTAATCTGAAATGTGTACATAATGAAATATTTGGAAAAAGGCACCAAGTTCTTCCTGCAATGTGCTCTATGTGTATATTCATAAATGTCTGTCTGGACTGGCATTTTATCCCTGCGCCTGTTTAGGTCAACGTCGAATATTTTGAATGGCACAGGGACTGTGTTTATTTACACACTGCATAAAGCGGCCATTGGGTGTTATTCACACGGGCCTCTGGGCCTCTCCTGAGCATTAAAGTGCTTCTGTTGACATTTATCTTTTCTCAATGTTTCTTCTTTTATCCTTTTCCTCCAACATAGCAATTTTGTTTCTCTCTGGAAATTAAAGTCAGTGAAAAACATAGGCCTTTAAAATCTGAGTCCTTTCATCAGAATTTTTAAAAAAATTTTTTTAACTATGCTGTGAATGGAATGAGCTGAAGCCTCCTCTGTTCGAAGTTCTAGTCTCGACATTTAAATTTATTCTAAAATAGTTTTTGCATGAAAAACCAAGAAAGGGAGGATTGTGGCTTGTACCTTGGCATGGGATTTTATATGAGTGGGATAGAAACCCAGTGGTGTTGAAGCTGTCTGCAGGATTTACTGGCACTGATTGGGGCAGGAGCGGCCTGGTGTCCAAACAAGCCCATAATTCATATGACTAATTCTAGCGTCTGGCTAATCCTCCACCCCCCCCCACCCCCCCACACACAATCAACATATATGGAAATTTTAATAAAGCCATCACCTCATTCTCTTCCAAGAGAATACTCACTGCTGCCTGTGCATTTCCAGAAAGGAAGGGGGCCTTCAGGACAAGGGGCCCTTTGAAAAGGGAGAACCCCTGCAAATCTTTCTAGGAGGGGACAGAATAATATACATCTCTCATTTCAAGATGTTTTCTAGTAGGTGTGCTTCTGAGCCATAGGAGCCTCCATGTTACAGCTCTGAAAATATATAGACATACTCAAACACTGTGACACTTTCCTTTTCTAAATACTTTTTAATCTGGAATTTATTTTTTAAGGAATATTTAAAGTGTCATCTAAATATACTTCTTGTTAAGCACATTGTACCCCATGATTGCATTAATGTACACTGTTATGATTTAATAAATATATATAATGTAAATACATAAATATGTATTATGTATGTAATATATATTATGTATATAATATATATGTTACATAATGTTATATATATGTAATATACTTGAAAAGAATATTTCAAGTACTGAAACAGGACTCATTTAACCAAGAAGTGTGTATATATATATATATATATATATACATACATATATAAACACACACACATATATATATACACTTCTTGGTTAAATGAGTCCTGTTTCAGTACTTGAAATATTCTTTTCATCTACCCATATCTCTGAACCTTTTTAATAACACCTCATTATAATCAGGAATTTGGACTGATTACCATGACATGACACAGTAGTCTACAAAGACTTAATACATGCTATGTATGTGTAAAAAAAAAATCCCGCCACGTCGATGGACAGCTTATCTAAGATAAAGTAGCAGATTTGGAGAAAAATGCATCAGAATATATTAACTGCCCAATGCATGCCAAAGCTACCCCCCAGCCCACATAACAGTTGCAATGACAGTCCTTGGAATAGCAGAAAGAATTGTTTTCAGGCTAAACTTCACACCTTTTCTATGAGAGTGCCTTCCAAAGGAAAACAAAGAAGTTGTATGTATGCGCACACATATGTTTTTCCTGTTTTGAGGGTAGAAAGATCTAGAAGCAGATGATAGTGCCTGAGATTCCAACATGGGAACTGAAGAAGGTAGAGTGGATATGGAAGAGGTTCAACCAAAGGTCCTAGAATAACTTCTTCCACAGTACCAGCTCCCAGTCCCAGCTACTTGGGAGGCTGAGGCAAGAGGATCACTTGAGCCCAAGAGTTTGAGGTTACTCTGAGCTACAATGCCACAGCACTCTACCAAGGGCAACAAAGTGAGATTCTATCTCAAACAAACAAAAAAAAAACAAGCAATAACAAAAAAAACCAACCCTGTTTCTCTCCAAATGCAAAGAGTAAAAGTGAAAAATGTAGTGGTAACTTTAGGGTAGATGGAGGACGAACAGGCAGGAAAGTACAATCATAATTCAGTCTCTCCAAGGCTTTGGCAAGAGGAAGAGGCTCCTTAAGGCCCTACGCCCCTACTTAGCAAACAGGCAATGAGGCCATCTGTACATTACACACGCCTGGAGCCCCCTCCATCTGGTGGGGCAGCCTCCCTGTGCAGCTGAAGGGACTGTGCACTCACAGTCAACCCCATGGTAGAAGGGGTTCCAGTGTGGACAAGAGCAGTAGAAAGACATTGAGTCTCAGGAATTTGGAATCTCAGCATCTGTGGAGGTAAATTATCCCTTTCCCATTTTCTTGGTCCAATCTGGTAACAGTATGGAAATACCTAGAAGAAGTCAAAAGGTCTGGGCTCAATTCCCTGTACTTTCATTTATGGCATCTGACTTCATGTTAATGACCAAACTGGTTTAAACCCCATGTTTCTTAAATAGCAGAATGGACGTAAATGCAATGCTAACTTCACAAAAAGGAAGTGGTGAGAACAAGAACAGGCCTGGGAAGAGTGCGTGTCTGTGTGTGCCCACAAGGGGCAAGGCCAAGGGTTGGCCTGTCAAGCAGTGTGCACAGGGCACAGGATGACAGACCACACCCTCACCTGTCAAATGTACTAATTGCCGGTAAGAGGCCAGCTGAGCCACCTGGCCTGATGCTATGCTTCTGGCCAGGTATGTGCCTCTGCCCAGATATTCAGCCTCTCTCCTGCTCATGACTGGACACCTCAGGCTCCTCTCTCAGAGCCGTCCTGTGTGGGAGCCCACCCCTTCTCACCTATTTGAGGACATTGCCGCAGGAATCATTCATTCCTTCTTGTACCATCAAGTTGTTATTCTCTACTGGATCTTTCCCAGCATACACATGCGTGACTATAATTTCTTCCATTTAAAAGGAGAGAAGAGAAACAAATAACTCTGCTGGTCCCTCCTCCAGCTACTACTACCCCATTTCTCTTCCTTTTTAGAGTAAAACTCCTCTAAAGAGTAGCCTGAACTCTGCCTCCAGTCCAGCTCCTCCTATTCCTCTGGAATCCATTCCAAACAACTTTTACTCCCATTACTTCATCAAAATAGTTCATGGGGAAGTCACCAGTGACCTCCCTAGGGTTGCACCCACAAGTCAGTTCTCGGCCCTCCTCTTCCTCACCCTGCAGCAGCACCCGGCACACTTGGTCGGTCCCTCTTTCCTTTTCTTTTTCTTTTCCTTTTTTTTTTTTTTTTTTTTTTTTTTTTTTGCAGTTTTTGGCCAGGGCTGTGTTTGAACCCGCCATCTCCAGCATATGGGGCCGGCACCCTACTCCTTTGAGCCCCCAGGCACCACCCAGTCCCTCTTTTCTTAAAACACTTGATTCACTGGACATCTGGGACATCACTCTGTTCGGGACCTGAGAAGTATCTCACTCAGACTAAAAGCCAAAGCCTTCCACTGGCTGGAAGGACTTTCTTCCATTCCTCTTCCAGGAGCACTCTTTCTCCAGGCAACCACAGCCCTCACTCCCTCAACTCCATCAGCTCAAATATTCCTTTATCAGACTATGGGTCTTTCCCTGGTACCCACTATAAAGTAACTGCCCCCCAGCCTCATTTGTGCCTTACCAGTAGCTTCATGGTATAATCTATGTCAGGAGATTACAGGTTTACTTATTTTATACAAGCTGGGTTTGTTCCCAGCACCTATCTGGCCCATAATAGGGATTTAGGTATTTGTGGAGTGACGGAGTAAGAGAATACTGGAAACTGAACAAGAGACTGTGCCCATAACCAGCCCACAGGGTTGATTCAGAGAGAGAGGTGTCATAAATTAGCAAGTGATGCTCAGGACTTACCATACACCCAGCTTGTTACTGGCCTGGAAAGACCTATCCTTGTCCAAGGGGGAGGCAGGACAAAATCACCATGATACTGCTGAAAAATTCTATAATACCAAAGAAACTGCATAGCATTTATGGGGTGTCCTAAACAGAGGTATATGAAAACACAAGCTCTGTGAAAGAAGACGAAGGAAATTCAAGAATGAACAGACTAGGACAAAAGGAGAAAAGAACACAAAGCCACTGGAATAAGGAAAAAAATGTCAACCCAGCTACTGGGGAGGCTGAGGCAAGAGGAGCACTTCAGCCCAAGAGTTTGAAGTTACTGTGAGCTATGATGCCACAGCACTCTGACAGTAATTAGTACTACAGAATATCAATTATAAAGCAGATAGATAACTTGAGTAGCCCTTCCAAAATGTAGCATAAATGTGAAAAAAAAAAGTATAAGCCTAAAACAAATGTTCCAGGATATTAACAAATGTTGGCATCTTCAGTGATTTTTCTCCTGTTCTGATCTATTTTTTCTACTTTCAAACTTTTAGTAACATACATGAAGAATCACAGTAACAAGGGTAAAAGGAAAGTAAAAACTTTAAGTCTATTCCTTAAACCGTGTGCACATAGTCTTTTTTGAGGGGGAACAAGAAATTGTTCCCTGATCCACTGTCTTCCTACATCCCAGCACAGCTACTCTTACCCAGCACTTAACTACATAACTCAGAAGTTTCCACTAAACTTATTCTGTTGGAAATTATTGAGAGATTTGTTGTTTTTAATATGACTAGATCTGCAAAAGTTCCCAAAACGTCGGATGAAATTAGGAGCACTGAGAAACAAGCATGAAACTGAGGACACCATCTTCTTCACATCCCCCTAATTTGCGCAGGGATCCGGGCACAATCATTTTGTTTAAATGCCTGTTGGGATGGAGAGTGCCAATTTCCACTTCAAAGTATGCATTTTGAGAAAGGGATTTAAAAAATGTTCTTAGGCAACTGAGCCTATGTGAACATTAGAGTTCTGATGGGAAATCTGCCTTATGATTCTCTGGCCCTAATGAGGTGGGCTTGGCTGCTTTGGGCATCCTTCCAAGACTGCGGTTAGGGCTTTTAAACTGCAGTTGGATCTGCTGACACTCAGGGTTAGTTCTTTTCCTCCTCCCCCAAATTTGCAAGCTCATTTCTTCTTAAATTCTCCATGAGATGATGCATGAACGCATTTGATTTCCTCAATGGAAATGTAGAGCTGTAGAGCTGAAAGACTGGAAATCACCAGGTGGTACTTGGAAGTGGGAACTAAGATGTTGTTGCCAGGGTAACCACACATTCTACCAGCTATGGGAAGAGCTGCCATGTTTTCTATGCTCTAGGGAATAAATGTTATTTTAAAAATGGCTTAGTGCATACGAATATTTACTATTTTAAAAGAATACCCATTTCTTCACAAACCATTGAAATATTTTTTGATTACTCACGTGCCACAAAAAGACATTTAATCTTTTCAGGGCATTAGGTCTCATCTTTCCTGGCCAACATAACAGTGAAGATCCAGTAATAACTAATAATTTATGCTACCCATAATATATCTCTACATCTCATTTTACATATTAGGTAGATTCATTTTAAATATGCAACTAGAGCTTAGAGAAGTATCATTTTGAATTCTACATGGAAATACATTTACAGAATGTATTCCGTTCATTAGCTATGAAAACCCTTACTTCTCTTTGCAGTAAAATTTTGAGATGTAAAGGCTAATCTTCTGAGACTCTCAAAGTTCCACTGGAGTTGACAAACATTTTAGGTAGTTTGGGACTGTTGTGCCCAGATGACTAAATTTCCAAAGACCACCCAGGAGCAGATGCTGATGCAATAAACAAAAGGGCCATTTATTGGAGTTTGAGCTAGGACCCTCAGATCATCAGCCAGACAGAGCCGGAAAGTACTGAGGGCCCCAATCCTCCAGATGCAAGGGTTTCTATAGGGGTCCTAACGTGGCCAATGGGCAACTTGGGGGGGTTTTAACAGGTAACTCCAGGGTCTCTAACAGACAACTCTTCTGATTGGTCTTTCCTCATGCAGATGAATCTGATTCACTCTCACCAGGGGTGGTTTCATGCAGATGCATCTGATTGGCTCTCACC
>CAUYTI010009258.1:0-16161 GCA_963575145.1 Galago senegalensis
ACAGCCAACATTGTATTGAATGGAGTTAAATTGAAATCATTTCCACTCAGATCAGGAACTAGGCAAGGGTGCCCATTGTCTCCGTTGCTCTTTAACATCGTAATGGAAGTTTTAGCAATCGCAATTAGGGAAGAAAAGGCAATCAAGGGCATCCATATAGGGTCAGAAGAGATTAAACTTTCACTTTTCGCAGATGATATGATTGTATATCTGGAAAACACCAGAGATTCTACTACAAAACTCCTAGAAGTGATCAAGGAATACAGCAGCGTCTCAGGTTACAAAATCAACACTCGTAAATCTGTAGCCTTTATATATACCAATAGCAGCCAAGCTGAAAGAACAGTCAAGGACTCTGTTCTGTTCACAGTAGTGCCAAAGAAGATGAAATATTTGGGATTTTACCTAACAAAGGACATGAAAGATCTCTATGAGGACAACTATGAAACTCTAAGAAAAGAAATAGCTGAAAATGTTAACAAATGGAAAAACATACCATGCTCATGGCTGGGAAGAATCAACACTATTAAAATGTCCATACTACCCAAAACAATATATAGTTTTAATGCAATCCCTATTGAAGCTCCCTTGTCATACTTTAAAGATCTTGAAAAAATAATACTTCATTTTATATGGAATCAGAAAAAACCTTGAATAGCCAAGACTTTACTCAAAAATAAAAACAAAGCAGGAGGAATCACAGTACCAGACCTCAGATTATACCTTAAATCAATAGTGATCAAAACGGCATGGTACTGGCACAAAAACAGAGAGGTAGATGTATGGAACAGAATAGAGAGCCAAGAGATGAACACAGCTACTTACCGTTACCTGATCTTTAACAAGCCAATTAAAAACATTGAGTGGGGAAAAGATTCCCTATTTAACAAATGGTGCTGGACAAACTGGCTGGTGACCTGCAGAAGAATGAAACTGGACCCACACCTTTCACCATTAACTTAGATAGACTCTCACTGGATTAAAGATTTAAACTTAAGACATGAAACTATAAAAATACTAGAAGAAAGTGTAGGGAAAACACTTGAATAAATCAGCCTGGGTGAAAATTTTATGAGAAGGACCCCCTGGGCAGTTGAAGCAACATCAAAAATACACTATTGGGACCTGATCAAACTAAAAAGCTTCTGCACAGCCAAGAACACAGTAAGTAAAGCAAGTTGAAAGCCCTCATAATGAGAGAAGATATTTGCAGGTTATGTTTCTGACAAAGGTTTAATAACCAGAATCCATGGAGAACTCAAACATATTAGCAAGAAAAGAGCAAGTGATCCCATCTCAGGGTGGGCAAGGGACTTGAAAAGAAATTTCTCTAAAGAAGATAGGTGCACGGCCTACAGATATATGAAAAAGTGCTCACCATCCTTAATCATCAGAGAAATGCAAATCAAAACTACTTTGAGGTATCACCTAACTCCAGTAAGATTACACTTACTGGAGTTAAGTGTAAGTTGTGATACTCCATATCACAAAATCCCAAAACCAGAGATGCTGGCATGGATGTTGAGAAAAGAGAACACTTCTACACTGCTGGTGGGAATGTAAACTAATACGTTCCTTTTGGAAAGACATCTGAAGAACACTTAGAGAACTAAAAATAGACCTGCCATTTTATCCTACAATTCCTTTATTAGGTATATATCCAGAAGACCAAAAATCACATTAGGACAAAGATATTTGTATGAGAATGTTTATTGCAGCCCAATTCATAATTTCTAGGTCATGGAAGAAGCCCAGGTGCCCGTCGACCCATGAATGGATCAATAAATTGTGGTATATGTACACCATGGAATTTTATGCAGCCCTAAAGAAGAAGACTTTACCTCCTTCATGTTTACATGGATGGAGCTGGAAAATGTTCTTAGCAAAGTATCTCAAGAATGGAAGAAAAAATATCCAATGTACTCAGCCCTATTATGAAACTAATTTATAGCTTTCATATGAAAGCTATAACCTAATTATAGCTTAACAATATGGGGAGGGGGAGGAAAACAGAGGGGAGGGGGGTGGCTGGTTGGAGGGAGGGTGATTGGTGGGATCACCTCTATGGTTTATCTTACAAGAGTACAAGTGAATCTTTCTAAAAGTAGAATATAAATGTCTTAATACAATAACTTAAAAAAATGACATGAAGGTTATGTTAATCAGTTTGATGAAAATATTTCAAATTGTATATGAAAACACCACACTGTACCCCATGATTGCATTAATGTACACAGCTATGATTCAATTAAAAAAAGAAAGAATAACTGCATCAACTTTATCAAGTATTTGGAGTTAGGGGATCTGATGTTGATAAGAGAGATTCAATTTAGTATTTTAAATCTATGGTATTGACAGATTAATGCTCTCAAGAAGAGCATATGGTATGAATGTATTGAAGTACTGGCATAGGTCTCCTAATTTAATCAACTTTCCACACAATTGACTACTTGTTATTTGCTATAGATTTAACATATCTTCACATCTCATATTTGGCTTTAGGCTACATTTTATTATTTGAATTTAAAAACGTTTTTAATTATGTTACATAACATAATTTTAATTATGTTACATTAAATTTCGTTAATCATTAACTTTGCAAAGGTTATGGAAACTTTGCAAAATCATGGAAAGATGATTTTGTTAGTGGTTAGCAAAAATAGATGACACAGTAAGATATGATCAGGCCATTGTACTCTAAACAGGGAGACAAAGTCAACCCCTATTTCCAAAAAATATATATAGGGTGTCCATAAAGTTTTAAAACTATTTTTAAATTATTTTTTATTAAATCATAACTTCATAGTACTTCTTTGATATACAATGTGAAATGTTTACGTTGAACTAAGTAACACATCCATCACAATTATATTCATTTCTTAATAGTTTTGAAATGTACCATTGCATCATGCACATTAGTTGAGGTCCCCCTAAATGCCCTCCCTCCTCCCATATCCCCCTTCCCCTCCCCTCTTTTTCCTCTTCCCTTTTACTTTATGGACTATCGTTATGTTTTGCCATCCATATGAGTATGTAGGTGGTTATATATTGATTTCATAGTAGTATTGAGTACACTGGATACTTTTTTTCCCCATTCTCGAGAGACTTTACTAAGAAGAATATGTTCCAGCTCCATCCAGGTAAACATAAAAGATGTGAAGTCTCCATCTTTTTATGGCTGCAAAGTATTGCATGGTGTACATATAGCAAAATTTGTTAAGCCATTCATGGGTCAATGGGCACTTGGGCTGTTTTCATGTCTTGGCTGTTATGAATTGGGCTGCAATAAACATTCTGGTGTAAATGCCTTTGTTGTAATATAATTTTTGATCATCTGGGTATATACGTAGTAGAGGAATTGCAGGATCGGATGGTAGGTCTACTTTTAGTTCCTTAAGTGTTCTCCAAACTTCTTTCCAAAAAGGTTATATTAGCTTGCATTCCCACCAGCAGTGTAGAAGCGTTCCCTTCTCTCTGCATCCACACCAACATCTGTAGTTTTGGGATTTTGTGATGTGGGTAATCTTACTGGACTTAGAGGATATATCTCAAAGTAGTTTTGATTTGCATTTCTCTGATGATTAAGGATGATGGCATTTTTTCATGTGTTTGTAGGCCATGTGCCTGTCTTCATCAGGGAAGTTTCTGTTCAAATCTCTTGCCCACATAGAATTGGGTTTATTTATTCTTTTCTTATTGATTAGTTTGGGTTGTCTGTAGATTCTAGTTATCAGACCTTTGTCAGAAGCATAACCTGCAAAAATCTTCTCCCATTCTGAAGGTTGTCTGTTTGCTTTACTTACTGTGCTTTTGGCTGTGCGAAAGCTTTTTAATTTGATCAGATCCCAGTAATGGATTTTTGGTGTTTCTTCAGTTGCCTCAGGGGGTCCTCCTCATAAAATATTCTCCCAGGCCAATTTCTTTAAGTGTTTTCCCCACA
Source organism: Galago senegalensis (assembly GCA_963575145.1). Taxonomy (NCBI): domain Eukaryota; kingdom Metazoa; phylum Chordata; class Mammalia; order Primates; family Galagidae; genus Galago; species Galago senegalensis. Next base: position 3,941 of record CAUYTI010009258.1, read on the forward strand.
CTATTCTAGTATTTTATTCATGTCTTAAGTTTAAATCTTTTATCCAGTGAGAATCAGTTTTTGTTAATGATGACAGGTGGGGGTCCAGTTTTCAGTCTTCTACAGGTCACCAGCCAATTAACCGAGAACCATTTGTTAAATAGGGAGTTTTTTGCCAACTGAATATTTTTGATAGGCTTGACAAAGATCAAATGACAATAAACAGCTGGGTTCATCTCTTGGTTGTCTATTCTGTTCCATATATCTACTGCTCTGCTTTTGTGGCAGTACCATGCTGTTTTGATCACCATACGTTTATAGTATAGCCTGAAGTCTGGCAATATGATACCTCCTGATTTGTTCTTATTTCTGAGTAATGTATTTGCTATTCAAGGTTTTCTGATTTCATATAAAATGAAGTACTATTTTTTCAAGTCTTTAAAGTATGACAATGGTGTTTTAATAGGGATTGCATTAAATCTGTAGATTGCTTTGGGTAGTATGGACATTTTAACAATGTTGATTCTTCTCAGCCATGAGCATAGTATGTTTTTCCATTTGTTAACATCTTCAGGTATTTATTTTCTCATAGTTTCATAGTTCTCTTTATAGAGATCTTTCATATCCTTTGTTAGGTAAATTCCCAGATATTTCATCTTCTTTGGCACTATTGTAAAAGGAATAGAGTCCTTGACTGTTTTTTCAGCTTGGCTGCTGGTGGGATATATAAAGGCTACTGATTAATGAGTGTTGATTTTGTAATCTGAGATGCTACTGTATTCCTTGATCACTTCTAAGAGTTTTGAAGTTGAGTCCCTGAATTTTCCAGGTATAAGATCATGTCATCAGCGAAAAGTGAGAGTTTGATCTCCTCTGACCCTATTTGAATACCCTTGATTGCCTTTTTTGGCCTGATTGTGTTGGCTAAGACTTCTATTACTATGTTAAATAGCAGTGGAGACAATGGGCATCATTGCCTAGTTCCTGATCTGAGTGGAAATGTTTTCAGTTTTACACCACTCAATATGATATTGGCTGTGGGTTTGCTGTAGATGTCCTCTATCAGTTTAAGAAATGTCCCCTTTGGGCGGCATCTGTGGCTCAAAAGAGTAGGTCGCTGGCCCCATATACCAGAGGTGGGGGGTTTAAACATGGCCTCGCCAGAAAGTGCAAAAAAAAAAAAAAAAAAAAAAAAAAAAGAAAGAAAGAAAGAAAGAAATAAAATTAAAGAAATGTCCCTTCTGGGCCTATTTTCTTAATAATTTTGTTGATGAATGGATGCGGAATATTATTGAAGTCTTTTTGTGCATCAATTTAGAGATTCATATGGTCTTTTTAAAAATTTTATTGATGTGATGTATTATATTTATATATTTATGTATGTTGAACCAACCCTGTAATCCTGGAATAAAACCAACTTGATCATGATGTATAATTTTTTTGATGTGTTGTTGAATTCTGTTTGCTAAGATCTTATTGAATATTTTTGCATCGATATTCATTAATGATGTTGCTGTATAATTTTCTTTCTCTGTTGGATCCTTCCCTGGTTTGGGTATCAGGGTGATATTTGCTTCATAGAATGTGTTGAGAAGTATTCCTTCTTTTTCTATGCTTTGGAAAAGGTTGTCTAATATAGGTATTAGTTCCTTTTGAAAGGTTTGGTAGAATTTGAATGTGAAGCCATCTGGTCCTGGGCTTTTATTTTTAGGGAGATTTCATATTGTTGATGTTATTTCAGTGTTTGATATAGGTCTATTCAAGATTTCCAATTCTTTCTGATCTAGGAAGGTGGCAGCTGCCAGGTATTATTCCATTTCCTTCAGATTTTTGTATTTCTGGGAATAGAGATTTTTGTAGTAATCATTGAGGATTTTTTAAATTTCTGAAGTGTCCATTGTTATATCTACTTTATCTTTTCTGATAGACAATATTAGAGATTTTACTTTTCTATTTCTGGTTAGGTTGGCTAAAGGTTTATCAATTTTGTAAATCTTTTCAAAAAACCAACTTTTTGTTTCGTTGATCTTCTGAATGATTCTTTTGTTTTCAATTTCATTTAATTCTGCCCTAATTTTGGTTATTTCTTTTCTTCTGTTGGGCTTGGGGTTGCAATGTTCTTCCTTTTCCAGTTGCTTGAGATGATCCATTAAGTTGTTGGCTTCCTCTCTGTTTTCTTGAGAAAGGCTTCCAATGCCATAAATTTCTCTCTTAGGACTGCAGTATCCCACAGGTTTTGATAATTTGAGTCTTTATTATCATTTAGTTCCAAAAATTTGGTGATTTCCTTCTTAATCTTGTCTTTGACCCAGCATTCAGTCAGCCTAAGATTATTTAGCTTCCACGGCTTTGTTTGAGTATGAAGATTCCCATTGCTGTTGAGTTCAACTTTTATTCCATAGTGGTTTGAGAAGATATAAGGAATAATTTCTATACTTTTAAATTTGATGAGATTAGACTTGTATCCTAGGATATGATCTATTTTGGAGGATGACCTGTGGGCTGATGAGGAGAATGTATATTCAGTTTTGTTAGGGTGAAATGTTCTACAGAGGTCTGTAAAGTCCATTTGTTCTAGTGTCAGGTTTAAGTCTAATATTTCTTAGTTTAGTTACTTCTTGGAGGATGTATCCAAAACTGTCAAAGGGATGTTAAAATCACCAACTATTATAGTTCAGGAAGATATCAAGTTGTTCTTATCCATTAGGGTCTGCTTTATGAATTGAGGAGCATTCTGGTAGGGTGCATAAATGTTAATTATAAAAATCTCTTCATGTTGGGTGTTTCCCTTGACAAATATGTAGTAACCATCTTTATCTTTCTTTATCTTTGTAGGTTTAAAGCCAATTGCATCTGCTACTAAAATTGCAACCCCTGTTTTTTTCTGATTTCCATTTGCTTGTATTATACAAGTCCATCCCTTCACCTTGAGTCTATTTTTATCCTTTAAGGTAAGGTGAGATTCTTGTTTACAGCAGATATCCAGTCTGAGTTTATGTATCTAGTCAGCCATCCTGTGCCTCTTTAGAAGACAATTTAAACCATTCACATTAATTGAGAGAATTGATAAGCCTGGTTATGGTTTGGGTGTCATGATTTTTGAATGTCCAGTGGACAATTTTAATCCTTTTACCACTGTGGAAGTTGAGTTTTGTTCAAAAATTTCTAGGTGAGTTTACTTTGGAGCTAATGCATTGCACTGGTCATTGTGGAAGATGGGTCTGAGAATATCCTGGATAGCTGATTTAGGTATGGCAAATTTCTTCAGCATATCTATGTCATTAAAGTATTTGATTTTACCATCACAAATGAAACTCAGTTTAGCTGGATACAGGATCCTGGGCTGTAAGTTGTTTTGTTTTAGGAGACTGAAGGCTGATGACCATCTTCTGCTGGCTTGAAACATTTTTGCTGAGAGATCTTCAGTTATTCCGATATTTCTCCCTTTGATAGGTGATGCTTTTTTTATGTCTGACTGCTTGCAGAATTTTCTCCTTCATCTTAACTTTGGCAAAATCAATCACAATGTGTCTAGGAGATGCTTTATTTGGATTGAGTCTTGCTGGGGTTCTGAAACTGTCTGCTATCTGAAGTTCTGTATCTCATGCAAGTTTGGGAAATTCTCCTCCAAAATCTCTTGCAGTAGAGCATCTGTACCTTTAGGATCATTTTCTTCTCCTTTGTGAATTCTATAAGACAAATGTTTGATCTTTTGGAGTGATCCCACAGCTCTCTCAGGGAATGATCAGTTTTTGCTCTCCATTTGTCTGCCTTTTTGAGTGTTTTTGAATGGTCAAAAGCTTTGTCCTCAATTTCAGAGATCCTTTCTTCTGCCTGGTCAACCCTATTACTGAGAGATTCTAGTGTATTTTGGAGCCCCTCAACTAACTTTCATTTCCTTGAGCTCTGCTATCTCTTTTCTCATTATGTCCATATCTTTGGTGACTTGAGCTTTGAATTCATTAATTTCTTGAGACAACTTTAGAACTATTCTTTGGAATTCAATTTCTATCTTTTCTTCCATTCTATATATCTTATTTGCAATCCATATTCTGAATTCAGTTTCTGAGTTGTATCTCTTTTGTCATTTCTTGAGGAGGTTGATCTACTCTGGTTATTCACATTGCCAGAGTTTTTCTGTTGAGTCTTCACCATGTTTATTTGCCACTGTTCGGTTGTTAGCACTGGTAGGGTGAGATTGAATTTGTGTTCCCAGGTAGTAGAGATAACCCCTTACCAAAGCTCTAGGCTTTGTACTTGTGGCTTATCTCCTACAACCTTACAAAGGCTCCTTTCAGAGTTTTGGCTGAAGACTCTGAGGATCTCAGGACCTGCTTGGTGAGATAGCACAGGGTAGCTCTGTATTTATATCAGCCAATCTCTACCCTGTGCTAAGAAACCACACAATTAGATTTAAATCTTGATTGTGAAGAGATACAAACAGCTGGGGCACCCAGCCCTCACCCTTCAGTTCTTTTCCACTACAGAACTTCAAAGGTCAACCTCAGAATGTCCCTGACTGGACAGCCCCAGACATAGGTTCCAACCAAATTTTCTCAGGCAGTGCAAATCCTGCCCAACAGAGAGGGATTCAAGGACAATTCAGAGCAAAGGGATTCAAAGCACAATTTGGAGCCAGGGATTCACACTCCCACCCACCAGACTCAGTCCATGCTATTGTCTGCTTCTCTGCTCACAGGCCCACCTGGAGCCAGTGGCAATGTCTCTGCCCACTGGTCTCAGTCCATACAACTAGCCATTGCTTGCCAGACCAATTGGAGTCAGGGCACCATGCTCACCCCTTGCCAGTCTCAGTCCACTGCCTGGCAAGCCTCTGTTTGCAGGCTCTGTTGGAGTCAGGGCACTGGGCCTGCCCTCTGGTCTCAGTCCACACACAACTAGCCTCTCCTTGCCAGACCGGTTGGAGTCAAGGGAGCACACCCTCCTGCCAGTCTCAATCCACTGCCTGGCAAGCCTCTGTTCACAGGCTCTGTTAGAGTCAGGGCACTGGGCCTGCCCTCTGGTCTCATCCACACACAGCTAGCCTCTACTTGCCAGACCAGTTGGAGTCAGGGGAGCACACCCTCCTGCCCATCTCAGTCCACTACCTGGCAAGCCTCTGTTCATAGGCTGTTAGAGTCAGGGCACCACACTCTGCCCACAAGTCTCAGTCTTCACCTGGTAAGCCTCTGCTCACCAGCCTGGCTGGAGGCAGTGGAGCACACCCTAGCCCTCAGGTCTTGGTTCACACCTAGTAAGCCACTGCTCAAGGGTTCTGTTGGAATCAGGTGACCATATCCTTGCTCTCAGGCCACAGTCCATGCCTATAAAGCCCCTGCTCAGTCCCCTGTCTGCTGAACTCAGTCCACGTGGGGCAACCACTCTCCTGCTGTGGTTGCCGTCAGAGCTGGGGGTTCTGCACCCCGTCCCACCAGACACAGCCCAAACTGAGGGTCAAAACTACCACTGGCTGGGCATAGTCATAGTCAGGGGACTGCTCCTCCTCCCGCTGAGTATCCCTTTCTTCCTATATCCTCTTTCTTCCCCATTAGTCACAGATTCCATTCTGGTGGTTGGCAGTCCACACTATGCCCAGATCTCTCAGGACAAGACCAAACGCTCTATGCTCTGCAGAGGGCAGAACTTCAGAATGCCATGAGAGTGGGAAAGGGCTGACTAGGAGTTTGAACTTGTGGGGAAAAATATGTGTTCAATTTTATGCCTGGTGGGGTGGTGTCTAGGTTCCTAAGTGGGACGTCCCTGGAGAAAGAGACCTGGAGTTTAGTGGCTCTCTCCAGTGAGATAAAATGAGAGGTCTTTTGTTCCCCGCCCCTTCGCAGATAGCCTATGCAGGCTTTCTGCTTGGGGGAGGGGGTCTCCCTCCTCTAGTCAATAGGCTTTGTACCTGTAATTTGTTTTCTTGAATGCTCTTCCTTGGAGTTACAGCTTGCTGAACTTCTTTCTTGGCCCAGCTCCCCATCTTTGGCTTCATAGAGTCTGATTCCATCCAGTTTTTCTTCTTTTGCTCAGGAGCCTCTGACAAGTGTTGCTACCAGTCAGCCATCTTCCCAGAAATCCCCCTAGAATAAATATTTATTTATTTATTGTGGTTTTGTCTGTGGTAATGTATAATGTTAAAGTATATTCATTTTAATAAAATTATGCTAATAATTTTTTAAATTTCAATTTTATCAGAGCTACTTCTTAGACTTTTAATTTAAATTAAAACCAATGTATAGAAATGAATATTAGAATAATTAGTAATCCTACTGAATTTTTAAAATTCTTTTATTTATGAATTTTAAGCCTAATATCTGATTCATGTTTTCACATAGAAATTTTATTCTTACAAGATTTTGTAATTGGTAGAAAATGTATATATAAATAAAGAGTAGTGTACAAAAAAGAGATGCATGTGCTTATAGATATATATTAAGAAATAATGGGTGGTTTTTATTTATGGCTTTTATATAAAAGACTATGAAATTTTTTCCCTCTGAAATTTTTCCCATATAACTTTTTCTCTTGGCATCATCATAATGAAGAAAATTGCAGAGACAAGCTTTGTTTTAAGGACATATATGGCCTGGTAAGAAAACCAAATAAATACTCATAGTCTGTACTACAGAAATTAAATGAAAAATTATTTTATTTGAATGGTCCAATTAGTGTAGAAACACACGCTCTGAATTTTACAATTAGGTATTCCTGGACAATTTGTTCCTATATCATTGATGTGCCCAAATGTATTTTAGGCTAAAACAGTCAGCCATGAAGACCTAAAAATTGTATTTGATCTTAAGAGAATATTTTTTTGTTATGTATTTCTTTTTTCCTCAATATACAAATTCTTTAAAGATATAGTACATCTTAGATGTACTAACCTGAGAGTAATGTGGAATCTTCCAGAAATAATTTTTATTCCTTTTTCTCCTGATGGCATAGAGTGAATAGCATTTGCCTTTTGAATCAGTAAAGAATCTTTAAGAATAACTAAGAGGAGTGTCTGAAGACCATTTTCCCATCTTTTGGATTATATCACCAATACCTTATTTACCACTGCCTTCTTCCAAAGCATGACTCCTTCCTTCAGAGAAAAAAACAGCCCTATCAGAAAATCAGTCTGAAATACTTTGACTTCTTTGCAGGACCCCTATTTACTAGATCAGTATTTTTCTCATTCCTCATTAAGGCCTGAACTCAATAACTGACTTCTTCCTCATTGGTTAAATGGACATGAAAATTTTATTCTAGATTAAAATAGTGGAAATTTAAGAGAACAGTCTCTTTCTGTGAAAAAGTAAATGATGTTCATAGAGTTATGGAAAGCGTATTTAATCAGGAAGATTGAGTTCTGTGTTAAAATTCAAGCTCTACCAGAAAATTGACAATTTGCCATTGAGCAAGTCAAACTCTCCAGACCAGTGTTCTCCTCAGTAGTATTAAGAGATGGGTCTGTGTCTCTTGATTTCCACATGGCTGTATATTTCTGCTGTTGTATTGTTTCTTGTATTAATGTTATGCTATGAATGGAAATATAGTTGATAAAATTTTACTTTTTAGGCAAATTCATCCTTTAAAGTACATAAATTTTCTAAGTAACAAACATAAGAGTGAGTTTTATTTATTGCTAAGCAGACCTAAATAAAACATGCTTATCATTAGAAAACTAAATTATGTTAACTTCAGTATTGACCACTTTTCCTGGGTAGTAATTTCTGTGAATGTTAACATCAGGTAATGTGTCACCTTAATCTATATTTGTGAATACCGACAGTTAACTTCTGAGGGCTCTTTCCTTAAAACAAATTAAATAAAAGTGTTGAAGCCAGTATTGTGAAGATTTCTGTGCTATAATAGTCAAATTATTTTATGTTTAGCCTCTGTTTGATTAAAAGTAATGGTCAAAAATGTTGAAGCCCTTGAAGGTAATTTTGAAGGTGGAGAAGTGCTGAAGCTACCCAGGCAGCAATCAGAAACAATTAGGAAAAATGTACCAAATGCTTCATTCTTTCTCTAGACTGCATGGCAAATTGCATTTAATATTTCAGCCTTGTTGCATTTTAAAATAAGGCCTCCAACTAAGCAATTTTCAAGATAACGCCAATCAAAAGATATTGCTTAAAATTTTCTTATTGCTATAGAAATGAAAAGAGTGATTATCTATGTTGATTAAACCTTGAAGATTGCTTTGGGAAGAATTTTGACAGTTGTAGTAACATTACCATTATAATTTACAGTCCCTGAAGAATTGAATACTACATTGACTCAGGATAGAGTAATGCTACCTTTTTCTCTTTGTCATGATGTTGTACCATTAAGACTTCCTTTTTTATTTGCTGATGTTATTCTAATACTTTAAATATAAAGAGGGGTCCTTGTCATGTATATTTTAAAGTACATATATTGTATTTTTTATCATGATTCTTAAAAACTATTCTCAATTAGATCAAACAAAAATCAAACATAGAGCATAATAAATATACCTGATATACTTGTTGATGCCTACTATGTGCAAAATTTTGTGCTAATTGGTTGGCAGATACGGAGATTAAAAAGAAATATTTAACTTCAAAGAGCTTATAGTTTAATGGATAGAAAATTCATAGTAAAAAAGAAATAAACAAAATAAGACAAGAAAAATTTAGAACAAACTACACTTTAGTTAGGAGTTGACTTTGGCTGATATTGTTTTATTTGCTTATATGTAAGTACTAAATAGAGGTTATAACTATTTCATACAATAAAACTGGCAAGTTAGGAACATGATCCCACCATTGTTACATTTAGAAAGAAAAGTTAAAATTGAGTGAAATTACATTATATTTGACAACTATGGAAAAATGTTTAAATGCTGAGAAAGACTTTTATACTGGCAAGGAGATTTATCTTTAGTGGACATTCTGGTTCAAAGACCAGATTTTTAATTGTTTTAAATAGTTTTAAAATACCCTAAAATGTAATGGCTGCCTTAAGTTAGCAAACAAAATAAGACTCAGTGATAGTGAGGATTTAGTTAAAAGGCATTCTTATTTATTCATTTATGAATTAAATTAGTGAACATTGATTGCCTGTTTACTAGGTAATAGTTTGTTAGAGGACTAGTGATACATAGGTGAGTGACAGTACCTTCTGCTACAACCTGACTGGTGAGAGATGCTGGAGTAATATACAAAGTAGGACAGTTAAGTTCACAAACTTATCCTAGAAAAAGTGCTACATACCTTACTGCTAAATATCACCATGGTCACCTTAGAAGTCCTCCCCTTAGCCATCTGGTGCTGTAATACTCAGCAATGAGGTATGTAGCACTTTTTCTAGGATGAGTTTGTGAACTTCATTGTCCAACCTTGTAAATCTGTATGTTCTCTTTGGAAAGAAGTTTAAACATATTTATTACGATGTATGCACTCTAAAAATGTGCATATCTTTTAACTGAATAATAAGCATTCAAAAGAAGAAAAAAGATGCATATATATATTTATGCATTTATACTGATTTTTCAGTATCAGAAATATGCAATATATATTGAAAATACTGAAAAATTGGAACCAGCTTGAATGTTCCACATTTCAGTGATTAAGAAAGTTATAGTATTTCCCTTTGGTTGAGTATAACACAAATATTAAAATGATAATCATGTTGATTTTATAATAGCATGGAAAATGTTTAGATAGTTAATGTGAAAAAAATAGCAAAAAACATATAAAGTATTAAAATTCCATAAAAGTACAAAATGAGAAAACTTGGAATTTTCAGAAATGATAGTGGTATTAGCATGGAGGTGTTTCAGATGATTATCTCAATGTGTTTTTGAAAAATCATGTGTTATTTAAGAATAATTAATGAAATATTATAATGTATGAAAGTCCTGAATTCCATGTGGCCTTGTGTGATACTGGTGGTATTATAGAATGGTGTAGCTACTGTGAAAAAGATATGGTGGCTCTTTCAAAAATTAAACATGAATTTACTACATTCTAGCATTTGCACTTCAGGGTACCCAAGGAAGTGAAAGCAGAGACTCTTTTTTTTTTTCCTTTTGAAAAATATTTATTGAGTATAAGTAAATGTCCTATACATTAAATATAAAATTTTCCTTGTGAAAAATATTTATTGAGCATAAATAAATATCCTATACATTAAATATCAAGAAATATTCATTATTGATTACAAGTCAGGCTATAATACTGAGGGAACCATAGAATCAAGATACCTACTCATGATACAGCAGTAGTAATTCCATTCCCACATTGGACACAGTAATGATTTGCTCACAAGTCACAACAAAAGTCATCAGAAAAAGGCTATCACTTTAACCGACCTATAATGCCACAATAGAAAATGTTTTGGTTTTCTTTTTTTTTAGAGACAGAGTCTCATTTTGTCACCCTCGGTAGAGTGCTGTGGTGTCATAGCTTGCAGCAACCTCCAGCTCTTGGGCTTAGGCGATTCTCTTGCCTCAGCCTACTGAGTAGCAGGGACTATAGGCGCCTGCCACAATGCATGGCTATTTTTTATTATTGTTGCAGTTTGGCTGGGGCCAGGTTCAAACCCACCACCCTTGGTATATAGGACCAGCACCCTACTCACTGAACCACAGGTGCTGCCCAGAAAATGTTTTTTTTTGTTGTTGTTTTGTTTTGTTCTTTGAGACAGAGTCTCACTTTGTTGCCCCTGGTAAAGTACTGTGGCATCACAACTCACAGCAACCTCAAACTCTTGGACTTAAGTGATTCTCTTGCCTCAGCAGAGAGGCAAGTGAGTGATAAAGTGAGACTCTGACATAAGAATTTAAGTCAGATTTGTATTTTATTTATTTTGAGAAAAGTCTCACTTTCTCACCCTTGGTAGAGTACTGTGACATCATAGCTCACAGCAACCTCAAACTCTTGGGCTTAAGTGATTCTCTTGCCTCGGCAGAGAGGCAAGTGGGCGATAAAGTGAGACTGTCTCCAAAGGAAAAAAAAAGAGAGAAAGAGATGAGCATGGAAGAGAATAAGTGGCCAGATTAGAAGAAAAACCAGAACTCAGAGAAGCCAAGCAAGGCTTCACCTGAAGGGGTGAAGTTACAGGTCTAAACCTATAACTAGACCATGGACTAGTCCCAAGTAGCTGGGTCTACAGGTGCCCGCCCCAACGCCTGGGTTAGTTTTTAGAGACGAGGTCTCGCTCTGGTTCAGGCTGATCTCAGACTTGTGAGCTCAGACAATCCACCCGCCTTGGCCTCCCAGAGTGCTAGGATTACAGGCGTGAGCCACCATGCCCGACCTTAGAAAATGGTTTTGAATCAGAATATGAACAGCCCCAATAATTTTGTCTCTGTCTTATCAATTTATCAAACAGTTAACACTGTTAAAGATTTTAAAGATTCCCATTTCATTGATTTTATTTTAAATGATCATTAATGAATGAAAATAAGTCATACAAAGATACTTTTAAGTAAGTTAGTCTTTCATAAGAGAAAAAGGAATCAAATTTTAGTACAAAGAAAGCATCTCCAGAGGGATGAGTCTCTTACTGGGAAAAAAAAAAGCAATGTAATTAACCTTTCTTTCAAAGACAAGAAAAAAACCTAAATCTGTTATGGAAAATTCAGAAAGATAACACATTTCCCAGTCCCACAATGTATGTTCATTTTATACGAGGTACTTGAATAATGCAGGTCTATGAAGCAGGAATCTGTGGCAATCCAAATTCATCCACCAGAACTCCATCCTTGTTTTTGTGTCAGTGGGAACACCTTCTGGAATTGCAGATGCAGATGCTGCTTCATCCAAGTAGGAACTATCTTCGTCAGCCTGAAGCTCATCACCCAGTGCATCCAACTCAGCTTCCAGGTCATCTTCATCTAATTCTGGGGTGCTATAACTGCGACTCAGTGCTTCTTGGATTTCATTTGCATGTTCCATCATATCCTCTAACTGGTCTTGTAAATCCTCGATCTGGTCAATTTTCACTTGCTTGTATGCTTTTTTCATTTCTTTTACTCCCAGTTTCATAGCATCAACCATGGTCTTGGTGTCCTTCCGTGACTGGATGGTGTAATTGGCTTGTTCCATGTTAAAAGCCTATTGGGTGAGACTGTCCCGCTGCTGCTCATACATCCGTTTTTGCTTTAAAACCCGCAAGGCTTTCTGTTTGACCATATTCTTTGCAGGACCCTCTCTCATCTTCTTGATCTGATCCTTATACTTCACTAGCTTAGCATCCAATCAAGAAATCTTCTTGTCAATAGATTC
>CAUYTI010009260.1:0-17873 GCA_963575145.1 Galago senegalensis
AGGGGAGGGAAGGGGAGAGGAGGAGAGGAGGAGGAGAAGAGGAGGAAGATAAGAGGAGAGGAGGAGGAGGGAAGGGAAGGGGAGAGGAGGGGAGGAGGAAGAGAGGAGGAGAGAAGAGAAGAGGGAGGGGAGGGAAGGGGAGAGGGGGGAGGGGAGAGGAGAGGAGGAGAGGAGAGGAGGGGGAGAGGAGGGAAGGGGAGAGGAGAGGAGGGGGGGAGGGAAGGGGAGAGGAGGGGAGGAGGAAGAGAAGAGGAGAGGAGAGGAGGGGGAGAGGAGGGAAGGGGAGAGGAGGGGAGGGGAGAGGACAGGAGGGGGAGGGAAGGGAAGGGGAGAGGAGGGGAGGGGGAAGGGATGGGAGGGGAGAGGAGGAGGAAGAGAAGAGGAGAGGAGGGGGAAGGGATGGGAGGGGAGGGGAGAAGAGAGGAGAAGAGAAGAGACGAAAAGAAAAGAAAAGAAAAGAAAAAAGAAAAGAAAAGAAAAGAGAAGAAGAAAAGAAAAAAGAATGAAGTCTGTGAACTGGTGAATGTCCTAAGGGAGCCAACAGCTAGGGATTATCAACACACCCAGGAGGGCTTTTTTGTTTCTGAAATTTTGGTTCTTTCAGTCTTTGTTACTTCCGTAACTTTCCAGTTCTTTAAACATAAGACTTTGTAATTTGTCTGTTTTAGTGGAAGCGTGGTCTTTCCACTAAATCCTACCCAAAGTGAAAGTTTGAATCCTTACACACACTACATGTGATGTACCGTAATATTTTTCTACTCTACTTCATTAAAAACAAACTTTTGATGATGATCCACTAAATCAGGATCTACTAATGAAACAATCTACAGATTGAGAAAACTGGCCTAATAGATCTCTGGGAAAAACCGAGGGGTCTGAAGGAGGAGGCTCATCTAAGGAACGTTGATTAAGTGAACGTCAGTCTTCTCAGTATCATATGAATTCTTCAGCTATAGATTTCTGCCTGTATTTTTACTTGAGGTCTGACAGTTTCTGCTTCCAGCTTAACTGTCCACTGAAGTGCCTTAGTAAATTTAATTTTGCTCTTTCCCTTCTCTCCAATCCTTTTTTCTCAGTCAAAATCTTCTTTCTTATTATTAGTCTTAGTCATTCCTGTTATAACAACCCCCTGAATTATGCTTCCTATTGCCTTGTCCTTAAATACATGATAGCTTCCATCACAGGAAAGGTAAAACAAAATATTACTGTTCTCCAAAACAGCCCTTAAACCTTGGTTATCCTTCCTATATGATTATGTCTTTTACCTCAATGATAAATCGCCTCTATATTTGCTAGTGAAATAATTTTTTTTTGAGACAGTCTCAAGCTGTCACCCTGGGTAGAGTGCTGTGGCGTCACAGCTCACAGCAACCTCCAACTCTCGGGCTTAAGCAATTCTCTTGCCTTGCCCTCCCAAGTAGCTGGGACTACAGGCACCCAGTTATTTGTTGTTGTTGTTGCAGTTGTCATTGTTGTTTAGCAGGCCTGGGTCGGGTTTGAACCCGCTAGCCTCGGTGTATGTGTCTGGCACCCTAACCACTGAGCTACAGGCTCTGCCAATGAAATACTTTTTTTAAACTACCAACAACCAAAATAAGCATGTGTGGAAGCCAAATGAACATGTTGCCCTGCCGCCATTATCAGCACGTACAGTATAATCCAAAAAGAAAGCATCTTCCAGCTGAGAGAAAACAGTGCCACTGGCATTTCTCTCCCCCACATAAAAGAGTCCTTACATTTTGTTTACAAGACAAACTTAGAAAACTGGTGTCTTTTCTATCTATATGAGTAGAACTACGAACTTGGTAATGTTGGTACATTTTGTGGGGTTTTTTCCCTTGTTGTATTTTTTTATCTGATGAACCAGTCTCTTAAAAACTTTCCTTGAAGATAAACTTTTCTTTTCTAAATGCTTTGTCTCTGAGCAATTCCTTGACAATTCCATAGACTCTGCCAAAATTTTAGGTATTTTTCTACCAGAGGTGTATTCGTCAACCAGACCCAGGTAAACCACATCATCCATGTAAAGCAACTCAAGGGCTTTTTCCAGACCGAGGAAGTCTCATGTGGCGGTCAGGTCACACTTCAGTGGATTCTATTTCTTTTTTCTGGCTCTTCATGTTTGTCTTTGGTTTCCTGGCCATGAGTGATTTTCATGCTTGTTCTGATCTGTACACAACCAGGTATTCTCCTCTGGTGGCAACAATGTTGAGAATACACATTTTAATGGTCAGTCTGTTCTCTGTGAAGTAACAAATGACAGGATATCTGATTGTACTTTACCTTTGTCTCCAAGATTCTGTCATCTTTTCTTTGCCTCTGAGTCTTAAGACATGGGTTTAGTCAAACCAACAGCCTTGACTCACTAATAGGTTGGGAAGTTGCACATGTCACACGCTCCTGTAGCACTGATTTTTTTTTTTTTTTTTTTTGTCTTCTGACCATTGATGATGAAACTCTCTGTTGCTTTCGTGTTTGTATGCCACTGTGTGAGTTCAAATTCATTAAGAAAAAAATGCTTTTGTTCTCACTGGAAGGGTGAGCGGTGCCCAGAGATCTGGGGCTGCTGCTATCAATCAATGACGCATGCTTTTTGTATTTTGATTACATTTGATCCATCTGTGGCTAATAGAAACTGAAGTTGGCAGTTCTTTCTGTGAATTAATTTTTTCTTTTTTCTTTTTGCAGTTTTTGGCCAGGGCTGTGTTTGAACCTACCACCTCCAGCATATGGAGCCGGCACCCTACTCCTTTGAGCCACAGTGCCACCCTCTGTGCATTAATTTTTAAAAAGCCCCTTTTTCTCCTCAAAGAAGAAAGCACAGCTTTTGGTAATAGTCCAGTTGCAGTTACAGAACTTTCTCTCCCCCTCAGGAAAATGTTAGTCAGAAAGCTATCATTGGAACACACTATTTAAGGATACCTAATTTCAATAGGCAAATCCACCATCAAAGAAAACAAAATTTACACAATGAATAAAATTTGAAATTGTTTTTATGTGGCTTTAAAGCAAAGGCTAGAAATTTTAAAGGTTTTGCTTGGTTTGTGTAACCAGTCTACACATGAGCCTGGATTTGTGATGGAATGGGAACGATAGCTTTGGCTTGTCTGGAATATCATGACCTCTGCAACAAATCTGAAAAGGTCTCAGGGCATAAATTTTATTTTTTCCCCCTCAAAAAAAAAAAAAGCAAGCAAGAAAAGAAAGTATAAATACTCAAACAAGCCAGGTAAAGGTGAAAGAACTCTGTCAGTAACCCTAACCTTGTGCCCCAGCTCGACCCACCTCTGAGTGAACAAGTGCTACAAAAAGCGGACACAAAATAGGAGAAGTCCAGGTATCAACCCTCCCGAGGTCCACAGCTTGCCCAGGTTGACATGACTCATTTCTAGAAAGAGGGCATACCTTTTCTGAGCACATTTGCCTATCTCTGTTTCTCAATTAGGAATGATTTTGACCCTCTCTGGTCCTGGGGATATTTGACAATATCTAGAGAGACATCACTAGTTGTCACAATTGTGCGTACGCGGGGGATGCTTTGGCCAGGAATGCTCCTCAATGTCCTGAAGTGCACAGGACAGCTGTCCATGACGAAATTACCTGCTCAATGGCTCAGCGCCTGTAGCTCAGTGAGTAGGGCACCAGCCACATTCACCAAGGCTGGTGGGTTAGAGCCCAGCCCAGTCTGCTAAACAACAATGACAACTGCAACCACAAAAAAAAATAGCCAGGTGTTGCGGTGGGCACCTGTAGTAGTCCCAGCCACTTGGGAGGCTGAGGCAAGAGAATCGCTTAAGCCCCTGAGTTTGAGGTTGCTGTGAGCTGTTCCTTGCCCTGTGCCTTTAAAGAAACACCTTCCATGAGTGTGCCCTGTGGAATCTTGAACAACATCATGGTAAGGGATCGCTACGGTAGGTCTTCCTCACATTCCAAAGAAATGATTGGCCCTTGGCCAGTTCCAGGAAGGTAATCTCTAAGTCCTTGGGATAGCCTGCCTAACAGAGTGTTTGTGTTTACCTTGGGCCTTAGGCCATGCCAGATCGTCCAAGCTAACAATGTGATTTATGGTGGGCTCTATGGGCCATAGGGTATCGGCTCCATCTTTGGAGGGCAGACAGGCCATGCCTACGTGACCAACCCACAAGAAAAAACCTGTACACCAAGGCTTTAGGGGAGCTTCCCTGGTTAGCGATACTCAAGGAATGCTGTCACACATTGTCGTGGGAGAATTAAGTGCTATCTGCAAGACTTCACTGGAAAAGGACGACTGACTGCTGAAGTCTGTGCCTGGTGTCTCCTGCATTTGCACCACGTGCCTTTTGTCAGTGGCTGATTTTTATCATTGTGCGTTCTTTCACTATAACACACCATAACTGTAAGCACGACAGCTTCTCTGAGTTCTGAGTCCCTCTAGTCAATCTCTGACCCTGAAGGTGGTCTAGGGAACTACCTGAAAGAAAACACTGAGATGAAGTAGCCTTAGCAAAACAGTCACCCTGGCTTGTTCTCATTCCCCGAGGAACTGAAACATTGAATCTTTCCTGTAAGTTAGTCTCTAACTACTAGGTCCCTGCCCTGGTAATGCTGACGTCTGAAGATACGTGATGACCTTTTTGGATATGATAATTGTTTGAGAAAGCTGTTTTCCACCATGCAAAGAATAACAAACTTGATGACTTTGGTAACTTTATAGTTTTTGTTCCTTTGAATACTTTTCATTTTTTTAGACTGATAAGCCTGTCCTAAAACTTGTACTCCCTTACAAGTCCTGTTTACACACAGACTCTTCTGAATGCTTTAGTTTTTGAGTGGTTTATGTTTTTATTTCTGTAGATGGTAGTTTGAATGAACAGTATTTAGTATTCAGTATTATAAAGAGAAGCCAGTCCTACTTTTCGTGGAATATCTATACAGATGCTCCAAGAATAAGAAAGCACAGGCAAATATCCTACCCAAATACCAAAAGCACAGCCCTCTTTCTACTTGACTTTCTGTAAAAGAACAAAGAAAATAACCCCTATCTGAAAATTTAGCTTAGGTGTCTACCACTTAAATCATACCACAGAAAGAATAAAACTATGTAATACTGATGTAAATTCTTCCAAGTTTATCAACAGAGAAATTATAAACGTAAGAGAACAAGCTTTTTAAAGATCAGTTATTTTTAGATTAAAGTCAACATTCTTTAACCCAGAATTAATTTCTTTTAACTCTGGTACTGGATTCCCAAACTTTAAATTTATAGCTTGGTTCATTTTTAGAAAGTGAAGGCAGTGATGCTTTTTATGTGTTCAAGCACTCCCTCAGCTCAGATACTAATGGCGCTAGTCTCTTACATATATTACTAAATATTTTGGATTAGCTACCTCTGAAAATATTTTTTAAGGTACTAAAGATACTTTTGCTAGAAATTATAAGTTATGAAACCATTAATGTTCTACAGAATTCTTGGCAGTGTTTTTAAATTTAATTTTAAGTGGGTTTCTGGTGTACGAAAATGGCTCATGTTTTAAATAACACATTTGTAAAGTTAAAAGGACCTACAGTGATGAAGGATGAAATACTTGGCAATTCAGCCAGAAGACTCTGGACAACTGCCCTGTAAACATCAATCTTGAATTTCAGGCAAGAAATGATTCACATTCTGTACTAGTTCAGTAATAGGTTTTTCTAAGAAATGCCCTACAAATCATTGTGCATTTAACTTTAAGGCAAACTAACAACAACAAAAAAACTTCTAAGATGTTTCAGAGCTTATCCTAAAATTTATAATCAGATTAAGCAAAGTCAGGTCAAAAGTGCCTTCTGTTAGCTATGATTGGAAGATCTGGCTCACTTCACTGTCTTCTTTTCATAACGACTAGCATCTCTTTAACTGTTTAAGTGACTTCAGCGATTTACAGTGGCAAATGAGCTTTTGTAAGTGGATAGAATCCTATTATAATGAACTGTTCTATTGCTAACTTCTCTATAACATTTCTATGTTTTGACCATAGCACAGAACAAAGTGGCTTTGCTGATACAGCTACAAAAAATCTGCTAAATATTAAAAGCCACAGAAATTCTTAGTAGTTATTTAATGAAGCTGTTTTGTAGGTAAGATACTTATGTGCCCACTTATTCAGTTTCATTGCTTAGTAAAATGACGTTTTTAAAGAGTGTCACATTGGTGGTATTGCCAGGCATTAAATTTCTTTGGTTTTGTTGGCTGGGTGCAGTGGCTCATGCCTGTACTCCTAGCACTCTGAGAGGCAGAGGTGGGCGGATTGCCTGAGCTCAGGAGTTCAAGACCAGCCTGAGCTAGAGGGAAATCCCTGTCTCTAAAAATAGCTGGGCATTGTGGCAAGCATCTGTAGTCCCAACTAATAGGGAGGCTGAGGCAAGAGGATCTCTTGAGCCCAAAAGTTTGAAGTTGCTGTGAGCTATGAGGCCATAGCACTCAATCCTAGGGCAACAGAGTGAGACTGTCTCAAAAATAAATAAATAAATAAATTAATTAATTGCTATGGTTCTGCTGAATGTTGATGCTCAGACTAATAGGGTTTATCAAAAGATAGTTCTTTGCTCATTTCAGACTGGAGACAAGGGAGACAGTTTTTCTCCCCCTAATCTCACATCTTTATGAACTGTAAAACTATCTGAAGCACCTGCAGAACAAATTTCTTTCCTAATCATGAGACTCATGCTTGGTTAAATTCTATACAGAGGTGGAATAACGAGGTCATTTGTTAAAGGATGTATGTTGAATGTATTTATTTGTCCACATTAGAAAAGCAACATTTCTTTAATACAGGTTGGCTAGTATTTGAAAACTGTATTTTATAGATCAGGAAATGCAATGGTATTAATTAAAATGGAATTTGCTGCTGTAAAACATACCAAACTGATTCATAGTAGTATTTCTGAAATAAACAATAGATGGCCACCGGCCATAGTAGAGGATTTGGGAGTACTCCTTTGGCTTTTTTCTGCATCATTCAAATTCATTCTCACTACATAATCATTAAGATCCAACTTTTTCTTCCCCAAGCAACATTTAAGGCTACATAAATTAGAATCCAATACTCATAAAGTTTAAGAAAACATTAGGTACCTTAATTATGTATGATGAACTCTGATATTTTTAATGTTATATCATTTAAAAAATGCTGGTAGTGACCCACTGAACTGATTTGATGAACCACCAATAGGATATGACCTACAGTTTGAAAAACATAACTTGGTCCAACTGATGAGGAAGCTAAAATATAAGGAAATTGAGTGGCTTAAATTCATAGGGAAACGCATAGCAATTGTTTGCCTCACTCTGTGCAAGTCAATAACTGGCCTCCAGAATGCGATTTTTCTGTGTGTATCTTATTTTTCTCTTTTAGTCTAGGTCACTATTGCTTGTTTTTTCTCCCCATACCTACTTTTTCCACTCATGTCTTTGAATTTGGTATTGGTTACAGACTGGTTGTAGACAGCATATGTTTGGAATTACCTAAGTAATGGTGTCTCAATCAACAAGCCTAATGAAGACCAAGAATCCTAGACGAATACTGCTACCAGACAAAAAAGGAAGTGAAACTATATAAATGAAGATAGAGAATGAAGAAATTACAAACAGGCCGACTCCAAAAGGACTTTATCAATAGATGAGAACAAGACATTTATTAGGCAAATATTTATTAAGCACTGTTCTTTGGTGGTCAATATACCTCTGATGTCACCTTTTGTTCTATCTCTCTCTCTCTTATCTTCCTACCAGACTATAAGCAAAGTGAAGACAGAGTCCATGCATAATTTGTTTTTGAATCTCCCATAGCATCTAGCACAACATATTGAGACCAATACTTGATTAGTAGAGATGAACAAATGCTTGCTGAATAAACAAATTAAATATACCAATATCCAAATAAGAAACTCTTGGCATCATAATATCAAAGAAAACATCAGTCTGAGTACCGGTTATCTGTGAAAGTACACCTTGCCCAAGCAAACAATACTGAGCATACTGGTGATTATGTTAAGATAACATCAGAAGAACAGCTGTACTGGTGGATGACTGGCAATGCCCAATCAGGTATGCTGAGATAAGACCACCAAATAAGTTAATATATTCTCATGCAATATAATCATTAAATACTTATTAAGAGGCTACTTTTTGGCCAGGTATTGTGCTGGGTATTTGGGCTACAGTGGCAAGCAAGAAAGCACCCTGCCCTCACGTAGCTTTCAGTCTCTGGGGAAGACAAATAATAACAAGAAAGTGTACCAAGTACAAAGAAAGGTGGGAATACGTAGAAGAGGCAAGTAGGCCAAATTTAGAAGGCAGTGGAATAAGAGGAGGTTTAAAGAGGGCTTCTTAGAGGAACAGGCAAATTGACACTAAAGAATGAGGGAAAGCCAGACAAGCAGAGACAAAGAAGGAAGAATCTAGGCAGAGAGTATGATGGATGACTCCACCTTTATTTTAAAAGATTTTTCTAGAAAGCTGATTATATCCTTCAGAACTTTCAACTTGTCTTTTGACAGACAATTTATAATTTCCAGCATTCTTCCGGCAACTCCAACCCCCTAGACAAAATCCCCTCTCCTCTCCAACTCATGAACCAGACTATTGCACTGGTCATTAACAAATCTCACAGTGTGACAAACTGCCTCAAAGAATAAAGTAACAGGAGATACCTTTTCCTCACAGTTTTTTGCTGAAACTTTTAAACAAATAGTTACACATTGGACCATGGACATACAACAGAAAATTAATTTCTTCAGTGGTAGGTAATTTATTATTCTAATTATTACCTGTGGCATTTAGTAAAATCTTGCACCAAATGGGAATTCAATGAATCTATTCTGATGAGAACATTCCCAATAAACCCAGCAGAAAAAGACAACACCTCATTCTTTTTTTTTTTTAAGACAGAGCCTCAAGCTATCCCCCTGGGTAGAGTGCCATGGCATCACAGCTTACAGCAACCTCCAACTCCTGGGCTCAAGTGAGTCTCCTGCCTCAGCCTCCCAAGTAGCTGGGACTACAGGTGCCTGCCACAACGCCTGGCCATTTTTTTTTTTTTGGTTGCAGCCATCATTGTTGTTTGGTGGGCCTGGGCTGGGGATTCGAACCCGCCACCTTAGGTGTATGTGGCTGGTGCCTTAGCTGCTTGAGCCACAGATGCCGAGCCAACACCTCATTCTTTAAGTAGACAATTGCTCTATAGCTATAATGAAAACAAACTCTGACCCAGACATTTTAAAGCCTTAACTGTATATGTTTCTATGTCTAATTTTCTTTCCGTGACATCCTAATACTGGAAGTTTTGTATTGGAATCTTCCAATACAAAAAAAGAACTGAAAGAGAAAGTACATGACAATAAATAGATATGAAGAAAAAGGCTGAGGTATTGACAGTCTATTTAATTACCCTGAAGTCAATTTATTTTCAGGTGAGTGACCGTCAGTATTATTTTTATTCTCATCCCACTCTAATTAAAAGGTACAATGGCACCTAGAAAGAGCTTTTTAAAATATCTCTTATTTTAAAGATGTTCCATCTTAGAGAGGTTTGTCTCATGTCTGGGAGTCAGCTTATACTTATCTAAATTTCACATAAAATTAAATGTTCTCTGTAGGTAAAGCTTTCCTTACAGCTGACTAGAGTTCCAGGAAACCCCATTTGGAGTTTCATTATTGACTCTTCACCAATAATGGCAGCTGGTGCATTTTTGGCCACAATGTACACGCCTTCCATTATGCATGACCAACTGGCCTTTCCCCCTTAGACTGATCTCCACATTTCAAATTTTTATTTAACTTTCTGGTATTTTGTAATGGATTAAACATACTATTTTATGTTAAAGTGACTTTTAAAGTAATGAAGCTACAAAAATGCCTTAAAAATAATTTTCCAGTACACCATCCCAGCCAGTTACCTTACTTTAACTCCCACTTTAACCACACATTGTTGAAAATTGAACATTTCCCTCCAATCCTTCTATCTTTAGCTAGAACCTAATAAAAATGACTGGGTTGACAGGGACCTACCAGAGAACAGTTAATTGAAGATTCCAGCTCCCACTTCCAGCATTAGGATATTCACAATACCTGCTCCTTTGAACACTGGAACTTTCTAGTTTCACAATGTTGAGAGCTGCCTTGGCTAGAAAATTCCAATTCCATTTTTTCAATTTCTAATTAAAAAAAAACCAACCTCTTTTTCACTTAAGAGCACAAAATCAATGAAATCATACCAAGTTTCTGCTAGACAGAGCACAGCTGTGGGGTTGCTATAGCAACTCTTGTACACTGACCATAGACTGCCCCATGGGGAGAAATCTTTTGCTCCGCCCCTGCCTGAGGAGTGAAAGGCAAGCAGCAATTCCTTTCACGTGAGTGGCTGTACTGGAGCACCAACACGGGATTTTTCATTGTCTCTCAGTAATACACGTAAGTGTCACCTCAGCAACCAAAACAGATCCCAAATCAAGTTGCTAGATGTGACTGTGTATTCTGTACCTTGGTAGGTCTGTAGTCTCCCATTAGAAACCTGGGTTAGGAAAGAAGCCAGAACAATCTCTCCAGATACAAGGAGAAAGAAAAAAATAACCCAAGTAAATTAAGACTATTCCCACTTTTACTAAGAATACACTTAGGTGTTTGCTGTTAGGCTTGAATCCATGCAAACTTGTGTTCTACAACTACTTTTTTTTTTGTCACTCAGATTCAAAAAAACATTAAGTTTTTAGGGTTGCTTTCGCATGTTATTTCATTTTCTCCTCACAGCAATCCTATGAGGTAGGCATTAGTATAATCCAGTGGCTCCCAACCTTCCTAATGCCGTAAGCCTTTAATAAAGTTCCTGTGCGTTGCGACCCACAGGCTGAGAACCGCTGGTATAAGCCTTACTTTACAGTTGAGGAATGAGGTTCCAAAGTTATTTGACTTGTCGAAGACACTAAATGGTGGAGTTAGAATTTGAACTCGAGTCTCCTAATTCTGAAGTCCTATATTTTTGTCTATGACATTAGACTAAGTTTTTGAGGAAATTCTCAATTCTTTTTTTTTTTGAGACAGAGCCTCAAGCTGTCCCCCTGGGTAGAGTGCCGTGGTATTACAGCTCACAGCAACCTCCAACTCCTGGGCTCAAGCGAGTCTCCTGCCTCAGCCTCCCAAGTAGCTGGGACCACAGGCGCCTGCCACAACGCCCGGCTATTTTTTGGTTACAGCCGTCATTGTTGTTTGGCGGGTCCGGGCTGGGGATTCGCACCTGCCACCTTAGGTGTACGTGGCTGGCGCCTTAGCCGGTTGAGCTATAGGCGCTGAGCCCTCAATTCTTTTTTGTTAAGTCATTTCTTAAAATGTCAAATGAATATGAGGGTACAAATTTTTAGGTTACGTTGTTCCCACTTTCAAGGTAAAGTTC
This sequence comes from Galago senegalensis, assembly GCA_963575145.1. Lineage (NCBI taxonomy): Eukaryota > Metazoa > Chordata > Mammalia > Primates > Galagidae > Galago > Galago senegalensis. The sequence continues at coordinate 11,406 of CAUYTI010009260.1, forward strand.
AAGTTGTGGAAGATCCCTTTACCCAGGAGGCATGCTGAACGCCCTCATCAATTGCCCTCCCGCCTTCTGCCAAATGCCCTTCCCACTCCTGCTTGCTAGACTGTATTTATGTTTTTATCATTCATATGGGCATGTAATTGTTTATATATTGGTTTCATATTAGTATTGAGTACATTGGATTTTTTCCTATTCTTGAGGTACTTTACTAAGAATGTGTAATTGAAATATTGAAGTGTTCTGAAAGTGACTTAAATTTTTTTTGGTAGTTATTTTTAGCAATACTCCTTCACAAATAATGACTTTATTGATAAACTAAATATATTCAGCCACCTTTCTAAGGGCATAGAAAAGAAAGGCACAATACAGGGCTGCATTGTGGTCAGGATGTGTTTTTTGATAGCTTAAACTATAAAAGTCATATCCTTGAGGACGAAAGGCAAGGTAGAAAAATAGGTAAGGTGATAAAACAGTTTATATGAAACACCCCATTGGGCCTGGCACCTGTGCTCAGTGGTTAGGGCACCACCCACACGCACTGGGGCTGGTGGGTTCAGGCCCAGGCCTGCTAAACAACAACAGTGACAAAAAAATAGCCAGGCATTGTGGCAGACACCTGTAGTCCCAGCTACTTGGGAGGCTGAGGCGAGAGAATTGCTTAAGCCCAAGAGTTTGAGCTTGCTGTGAGCTGTGATGCCATGCACTCTACCCAGGGTGACATAGTGAGACCCTGTCTCCAAAAAAAAAAAAGAAAAGAAAAAAGAAACACCCCGTTGAACATCTCTAGAGCTGAGGAGCTAATGGAGCAGGGTTATGAAAGCTGGCCAAGGGCACATGAGTAACTTTCATCTCTGCCATTAATTAATTTCAAGGATAATTCCAAGTACGAATCTGCTCATCTCCAGCCATTCCCCCACGCCCAGGTATGGAAAGATCTAACATGGCAGCTCTTCTCACCATTAGAATGAATCCTAGTTCTCCTTCTTCCCAGAGGGCCCACAATTACCCACTTTCTCTTACATACACTTTGGGGAATTGTTTTTTAAAAATTGCTTTTCTTAGCTTCTTGAGATCCTGACCTTAAATTCTTTTTTCACACCTGTATCTTGAATGCTGTCCCCTTCCCCACTGGATTCAGAGAATTTGGTGAATACTTCCAACTGTCACCATCTCTTAAACAGCTGCCTTATGTTCTGAGCTCCTCCCTTCTCCTCACCTCTTCTGCCTGTCCTTTATTTCTACTTCAGTCGATGCCTCCAGTTCTCTAGCTGCCCCAGAGGACTAAGTGAGAAACCAAGAGTGCAGAAGAGTTGTACTAGTTTCTATAGACTTCTGGAAAGATAGGTCAACAAGTGCAAATTTATTATAAAGCATGTGTACACAAAAGAAATCTATCATGACATCATTGACTTTAAAGTATAAAAAATAAAAATGTACCGTATTTCCCTGAAGTTTTGCTAGATGAAGTAATTAAATGCTCAACTTCCTCCTATACCTTCTTATAAAAAATAGAAATTCACAGTCTTAATTTACATTGATGAACATTATATGTAACCCAAAGAATAAAAAAGTTATAAAGAAGATAAATCACTGGTATTAAAAAAACAAACTAGATTTGTAAAAGAGAATGGGGATAACACAGGAAAACTTCCGCAGTTAAGTAACAACAGTAGCTCAAGGGAATGCATTAAAGGCTTTGTCACAAAACTGGAGGACTAGTAAGCTTTTCCTTTTCCAAAAGAGAAAACATTCCATACCTTTAAAACAAGATGGGGAGGAAGCACCAAGAAAGTTAAAAGACCTTTCTGAATTCTGTTCAATTAACATTAAGGCTTAAGATTATAAGTCAACTAAATGAAAAGTAGAATGGTACTTGTATCTCAGCCTTAAGTTAATTTTAGTATTGTTTCTTAGATTTAGCTAAAGATATCTGCAAATTGAACAATGTTCTAAAACATGATGAGGTTTGGGGATTTGGTTAATAAGAAAAATAAAAAAGCAAACATTTATCATTTGGGATTCTTAGTATGTCACTAGGCATTAATTTTTTATAGAGGCTAGAAACATAATTCAAAATTTCATGAAGGTATATTAATTTAAAACCACTTTAGACAATTCAAGATTTCATTGACAAAGTTCAGTGAAGGTGACAGTTCTGCTGTTGTGTTACTGTTCCCACATGATATCATCTCTTCTCAATTTCATTTGAAGATTATGAACTCGTACTGGATGAAAGTTGTCGTTTTTCAGATAAGGGTTCATTTCATTGCAACATTTTCTGGGGCTATTTTTTATGTTCTTTAATCCTTTAGGGTTGATATCTTCTCGCTGAATGCCTGAAGCTTCACTCATCTTTGAGTTTTGAACTTTTTGCTGCAGTTTACGGACCTGGAGAGAAAACCAACTAACATTTTAGTAAAAAATATATTAAAAATATATCCTAAAATAAATGAATTGGATTGATGGTTTAAATATTACATTAAATGAAAAGGTTTAATTCAGTAAGTTTTCATTTATTAAACATCAGGTTGAAATGTAACAAATGAAACAGTGTTTGCTTTGAAGGAATTATTGCTTAGGGTAAGAAAAGCATACATGTGACAACTAGAGAACACGTCAAGCCCCGGTACCTTTGAGTAGGACAAGAGTGTGCATGTGAGAAAACCAAAGCAGGAGAAGATGGACATGGACGGGAGAAGCTGAAAGGTTATGTGGAAGGTATGAAACTGGTAAAAACTGGAGAACAGAGAAAAGCGGACCTTTCAGTTGACAGTAACAGCAAAGCAAACTGGTTCTAGGAATGAGCATCAAGTTCATAGAGTCAAATACACCACACACACACATACATGTGAAATCTTGAAAGTATTCCTGAATGTAAAGTACTATTGAATATAAAAAAAAAGTCAAGGGAATAACTGTATCTCTTTGAGAAGTGTCTGGTAATAATGGGGGCAAAAAGAATTAAACAAAAACAATACCTATCAACTAGCTAACACGCATTTCTTCCAAGTCCAACTCATTACTTTGTCTATTTCACTCAGGCAGAGGTTTAAATTGTAGAGCTGATCCAGACTCAGGATGATTAACTGGTTGTCTATTTGGCTAAGAGGTAATTTTTATTATAGCTATTATTAAATTCATCCTGATAAAATGTTTAAAACTTTATACGGCTATAGCTATTATGGAATATAAATCAGGCTTTTCATTCTTTTATTCCTTTCAAGTTTCTCCTATATAATTCCAAGAAAGTGTACAGTTGTGTAACTTTATTCTAAAACAGTGGTTCTCAACTTCCTAATGCCACAGCCCTTTAATACAGTTCCTGTGGGTTGTGACCCACAGGCTGAGAACTGCTGCTCTAAAACAATCATATAAAAATCATTTACCATAGCCTTAAAAGCCAGTAAAGCGAAAATATGTTTCAAAAATTTCATTTCTTGCTTTATTGGTCATAAGAAGAAAGAGGCAATGATATTCTTCATCTTTTATTACTTTATTATAAAGGGGACAGGGCTTATTTGTCATATAACTTATACAGGAATGATGATTATATCCGTCGGCAGATGGCTACCTGATAGGATCTGAAGTTTCCTGGAAAGGCCCCCTCTGCCTTGTGCTCCAGGAATATAATAGTGCTAAAAATTCAACCTATGCAGTCATTGTCTTGAGGTAAAATATATTCCAAGATACTTCTGTTCAATTACTAAAATTGCTTCTTAATAACTTAACTTCTTTATTATTAAGACTTCACATGAATACCGAGTTCTCCTTACCAACACAGTTCTACTTACTCTAGCTATATGAGTACAGGTCCCCCAGAGAATGGAGCACGGCACAGAGCGTTTGGGGAAAACAGAAATAGTACTCTAAGGATTGGGGTACTGCTTGAGGAGCCAGGTTTATGTAGGGTACTAAATTAGAGACCTACTGACATAATGGGCATCATTAAGGCATTAGAGGAGAGAAGGAGAAGGGAAAAGAAAGCTAAAAGGATAACCAGAGAGCTGCTAAGGCAAATTTAGACAACCTTACATTTTCCCTAAATACACAACTAAACTTCCTTGTTCATTCTTTAAATTTTAACTTGATAGAGTTATGTAAGAGAGGTCCATGTTATTCCCATGAGGCAGATGATGCTATTCTGTAACAAGCCTATGCGACTTCTATCTTTCATTAAAACCCACATACAGATCTCAAATTTGGAAGGTCACACAGAGGTGTAATACTGATTCCAGATACATTATCTTTTTATTAAAATCTTTTACAAAAGTCTTCTTACACTATCTTGATGCTTCTTCAGTTTGGAAATCTGTTGTTCTTTCATTTCCATTTTCCTGAGTAAACGCTCGAGCTCACATTCTATGTCATCACAGACTGAAGAACTTTCAGTTTCCTTCATTTGTTTCAGTAGTTCCTGATGCTCCCTATAAAAGGACAGCAAATATCAAGCAGCACTGTTATAGTTGAGAGTATATGCCTTGGCCATGATTTAAAAAATTTTCTATTCAATCATAGTCAGAGTTTCAATATTAATATTGAAAAAAAAGTCTCTTTCATTAAGGTTGTCTAGTTAAATCTACGGTAAATACAACCAGGCTCTTGTGATTAAGCAACTTTAAATAAAATCTGAATTCTTGGTTGTATAGCTAAATGTAGCCAAATGTTCTGATGTCCTTATCTAGAGACATGAAAGAACTTTCTTCTTAAAGAATTCCAACTCTCAAATTATTGATGCAGAATTTTTGAAAGAATTCCAGCTGTGGAAATATTTGTCTGAGAAATCCCTGGATTTAGAGTTAGCCTACTCAATGACTGGCTATCTCAATATAACTAGCTATATTTTCTACAGAGGTCTTAATTCAACTAGCTGGCCAGACATATCACATAGTTCTGGAATTTCTGTTGAATGTGTATTTAAACATGGAGATTATGTAATGTATCCCATGTAGAATACTGTGGATGCTTCAAAATTTATAATGTAGATCTACCAAAGTATAATGCAAGGAATTTCATTTCTACTTGTCTAATGAAATCATTCATTTAATGAAAAATTCTATAAAAGCTTTCATGAGCGATAATCTATGCTGACCAGACCCGCGATAATCTATGCTGACCAGACCCTATGTGTTAGAATGACAGTAAGATTTGTCTATCAGCCTAGATTTTGAGAATACAGGAACTCCTTAGACTGGAAAATAATAATTATACACAATTAAAATTTTAAATAGTACCAATAAATACAATGAAAAATCAGTTAACAATATGTGGTCAAATGGCCAACTAAGACCTTAAAGAATTTATACTGTTCTTTAGACTGAGAAGAAAATGTGATATTTAAATATCTTGCTATTTCTCCTGACAAAGAATAAAAATACTTACATAGTCATTTGGCCCAGCTCATCCTGCATTGCCATTAAAAGTTCAGACACACTGTCACAAATGGAAATAGACTTTTCAGAGCCAGAAGGTACAGCCTTATACTGGCAAGTTTTTCTAATAGGCCTGTAGAGACATCTAGGCTCAGATTGCTGAAGGGAATGTAGGTCACAATGTTGCATCATCTGCATAAGGTTCTGCACGCTTGTATTCATGGAACAGCTTGCACTGGAGGACTTAGGAAAAATAAACAGCTGACTTAATTTTAAATGACTGATTTAAATAGCACTTACAATGAAGCAGAAGTTTTTCTGAACAACTATCTTCACTTTTTTCCCCTCTTACCTTTTCAGTTACAAGAGGCAGTGTCCCATACTTCGAATGAATATGCCAAGGTGGTCTTGTCTTCAAATATTTAGTTTTCTAGAGATTGACAAGGGAAAAGCAAACAAAAAATTATCTTAAGAGACATTTATGAAATAAAGGCCTCTCAAAATTTAATAAACAGTGTGATTTGAAAATAGGCAAAATATATGGATAGACACTTCATTGAAAAAGACATATAGATGGCTTATAAACATATGAAAACATATTCAAAATCATTAGCTACTAGGGAAATGCAAGTTACAATTGCAATGAAATATCACTGCATATCTATCAGAATGACCAAAATCAAAAGCAGTGATACCACCAAACGTTGGCAAGCATGCAGAGAAACTGGATCAATCATATATTGTTGGTGGGACTACAAAATAGCACTGCCATTTTGGAAGACGTTTTGGCAGTTTCTTATAAAACTAAACATGTATTTATCATATGACCTAGCAATTGCTCTCTTAGGCATTATTCCCAGAGATCAAAACTTATGTTACGGCTTGGTGCCTGTGGCTCAAGCGGCTAAGCTGCCAGCCACATACACCTAAGGTGGCGGGTTCAAATCCCCAGACCAGCCCGCCAAACAACAATGATGGCTGCAACCAAAAAATGGCCAGGCGTTGTGGCGGGCGCCTGTAGTCCCAGCTACTTGGGAGGCTGAGGCAGGAGACTCGCTTGAGCCCAGGAGTTGGAGGTTGCTGTGAGCGTGATGCCACGGCA